>VDFB02015210.1:122747-226338 GCA_007258455.2 Sequoia sempervirens
AAAACATTGCACTGTAACTCAAAAAATCAGTCATTCCATGACTAGAAAATCAATGTAATTTCATCTTTTCAAGTAATTTAAAAGCATATTCTGAACTATGTACTGTTGCAACTCCTATTTTTAATAAATTTCAATTTGACCTTCTAAAAATTTTCATGTGTACTGTGTGTTTTTGCAAATGATTTGATGTGATTTTTGTGATTATTTCAAATCAATCCTTGAATTATGTCTCATTTGAAAACATTATATGTAAAAATAAGAAAAACTCATACAAGTTACAGGTTGTGCTATTATTTTCAGTAGTTTGTAGTTATGAAAAAACCTAGTTTCCCTTCAACAAAATTGAGATTTAACCTTCTTATGGAATATTGATGTGTGAGATTTTCAAAACTAAGTTATGTGCAAAAAAGCCTTTTATTGATAGAAATTGTGAGTTAAAAAAATAGGTACAAGTTTCATACAATTTGGTGCATCACTTCCATAGGACACTAGTTTTCATTTTTATATCATTTTTACACCTTTTCATCAGCAAAAGAAATAGTTAAGTAATTTTAGGTGAGGTAGTCAGGGATCCAACCCTCTCTGGAGGTTCATCTTTGTCATAGGTTACCCACAACTTGAAGATGATCCCATGTTTCACTAGGTAGTTGAGTTATACACTTAGTAAGGGTGCATACTTAGTGACAACAATAAATTCATTGGGATCTATAGGTTAAAAGTGTTAAAAATACCATCTATTCTTGACAATAGATGCATTTGGAAATTTTTTAATGATGATAAGGATTTTCTCAAGTTCTTGCAATGCGCAGATGAATATCAGAATCAAGAAATTGATTTCCAAAACTTTGTTGAAATAGTTGATGGGAAAGAAACTGTGTTTGGAAATGAAGTGATTCAAATAAAGACTAACAAACTCCCTAAAGGGCTAGTAACATTAGAAAGGGTTTATGATGGTGCTAATAGGAACATTGCTAAACTAGTCTCTATGCATGAAAAGGACTTAGAAGAAGTCAATTTAGGTACATAAACCTCACCCAAAAAGGTGTACATTGGGAAGAAGTCAAGCCCAAATTTAAGGACTATGATTATTTCTCTATTAAGAAAATATAAGAATGTTTTTTGTTGGTCTTATGATGATTTGAAGGCATACCAAGAGGATTTGTTCCAGTATGAAATTCCTCTCAAACCTAATACCAAGCCATTTAGGTAGAAACCGAGGTCAATAAACCCCAACGTTGGCACCTAAGATGCAATAAGAGCTTATGAGGGATGGTGGAATCATAAAGCTAATCAAACATTCCTTTTGGGTGTTTAATCTAGTCCTAGTGAGGAAGAAAAATGGGGATATCAAATTATGTGCAAACTTCAGAAATTTGAATGTAACGTCTTTAAAGAATAACCATCCTTTGAAAAACAAGGAAACTATGCAACAAAAAGTGGCAGTCCATGAATTATTATCAATAATGGAAGGTTTCTTAGGCTATACTTGAAAGTTCAAAGAGTTTGATTAGTGTAAGACAAATTTTAAAACTACTTGGGGCACCTATTTGTATGTTAGGATATTATTTTGTCTAACAAATATTGGAGCTACATTCCAGAGAGCTATGGATGTAGCATTCTCTGATCTTATTGAAATTATCATGGTTGTATATCAGGATGATCTTATAGCATTTTCTAAGAAAGAAAAAGGTCATTGTATGTACTTAGAGAAAATATTTAGAAGAGCTTTGGAGTATTAAATCTCCTTAAATCCTCAGAAGTTTGTGTTTGGGGTTATTGAAGGAAAAATCCTTGGTCATATAGTTTCTAAGGATGGTATCATAATTGACCCTGAGAGAGCTATTACCATTAAAAAGATTCCTCAGCCAAAAATAATTAAATGTATTCAATCATTCTTTGGCCAAATTAAATTTTAGAAGGTTTACCCCAAAATTTCTAAGAAAAATAAAGCAATTTAAAAGATGCTAAAAAGGGGGGAAAATATTTCTTAGGGTAAGGAAGCTATAAAAGCTTTCCAAAAGATAAAAATGGTAATTAAGAAAACATCTATACTAAAATCATAAAAAAATAAAAATCTTTTTAGTTATTTTCCTTTGCTTCTTTTTATATATTATATGTCTTGTTGAAAAAGAATGAGGAGGGGTATGGACAGCCTATTTTGTTTTTTAGTAATTCCCTCCAAGTAAAAAAATAAAGTATGATGTCATGGAAAATAGGCATATGCATTAGTAAAATAAGTGAAGAATTTTAGGCCTTACTTGATAGGAGCCAAAGTTATTGCATATGTTCCTCATGTTGATGTGAAGGATAGGATATATTCACACAATAAGAAGTTACTGGAAGAAGGTGTAGATGGATCAATAAGATCCAAGAATTCCCTCATCAATTTAAATCCTGCAAATTTGGTTAAAAGGCAAAGGGTTATGGGTGATTAAACAGAGAATTCCTCAAATAAATTGCTTAATGAGAAAGGCCTTATAGAACAATGTAGTTCACGGTGCCCATGGTGAGTGTTAAATGCCTGCAATATATGGAATTTCCCTAATAATGAGATAATAAAAAGAACCATGAAGTTACGGCAATAAAACATATTATCTTGGAGAGAGAGGGTAGTTTTGCTCTTTGAAAAGACATAGGTGTTTTCCTATTAAAATACTTTGGGTGAAAGCAAACTTCAAATTTAGTACAATTAAAGAGTCACATAAGTAAGATTGGAGGTCATTTTCTGTATTCAAAAGAGCCTCATAAATGGGCTAGGGTTTTGTTTCCTCTCTGGCATTTCCAATACTCACAAGTTAGTTAGGAAATGTGATGCATGCTAGAGATTCTTTGATTAATTTAAATATTCTAGACCATTGCCTTTAAGGCCTATAAATATGGAATCTCCATTCTAATAGTGGGACATTGATTTTATTTGTGAGATCACAGGAAGGTCTAGTGGAGAATACAAATGGATTTTAACTTTGCTACAGACTGCTTTACTAAATGGATTGAAGCAATTCCCACTAGAAGGGCTACCAGTAAAGTGGTCATTCACTTTGTAATGCAACACATTGTCACAAGATTTAGAATTCCAAATAATTTGGTTACAAAACCATATTGTTCATATCAAAATAATTTATTGTTTTTCTAGTTATACAATAGATTTATGTATTTCTACTCACCATCCACAAGGGAATGGGCATGAAAAATTTAGTAATAAGAGCTTAATAAAAATAATCAAGAGGATGATAGAGAAGAAAAAATATCTTGGGATTCATAAGTTGAAATTAGCTTTATGGGCTGACAAAGTAACTCTAAAAAATTCCATTAAGAAGTTACCTTATTAGTTCATCACATGCTCTTAAAGGATTCAAATCTCAAGGTTGTGATAGTTCACTTTTATGATATGTGGCGATAATGTTATGGTGGGCCCGAGGTTTCATTTGTTATGTGTGGGGCCTATTTAAGGATGACTAAGATCTACATATCAGCATCTCGTGCACTCTCTTCATATCACAAGATCTAAAAATATGAACCATCAAAAGTTGTAATGGTGTGAAATGGTGAAACTTATTCCAAAAAAATTTTGTGGCATGCCAGCTATGTATCCTTATCTAAAGACCTAGTGATCAAAGTGGGACCATTAAGGTGATTTGTAAAATGTCTTTAGATATGGTGTGTTATGATTTTCTTATTTATTCTAATGCATCATGAATTCAATGTGAAGGATTTTCACGAAAATTAAGAGCTTGTGATCACCTAGATTTTCTTGTGTTAGTTGAAAATCAATAGACCCTATTCAAAACTAAGAAATGGATACTTGTGAACACTCTATTCATGAGGATGATACTTAATGGAAGAAATGTACCAATATATGTTGGATTTCCTTAGAATTTCAAGTCATCTTCATATGTTTAAGTTTTCAAGAGCCCTCAAAAGTGACCAATGTGAAGGATTTACAAAATTTGAGCTATCTGACAATTGTAGAAGTGGACTAGGGTTCTCAAAGTCAAGAACAGTTTTCATTTCTTTCCTTGAATTGCATAAATTATGTGCTTTTGAGTTGTAAGAGTTCTATTGCTATTATGAGGAATATTTAAAATCTATATATTATTTCAATTATTAGAATCCTCACCTTATTTTGAAATCTTGGCCATCATAAAAACCCTAAAATAAGTCAAACCAACTCTCAACCATCAAGAACTAGATTAGGGTTAAATGAGGACCTCCTGGTCCAACTCCCAAGCTTCTAGAGGAAGTCCATGCATGTACAAGGGTTGAGAATATTATCAAACTAGTTATTTGATAGAGCAAGAGAAGGAAGGGACATAGCAATCCTTGTGAACATATGGAAATTATTCAAACTTTGGTATAAGAAGGCTTTTGCTAATCAACCTATTTCCTATATTTAGAACTTGCATATAGGAAAGTTGATTGTGTCATTTTTTTTGTAAATGTTGATTTGATTAGTGAAATTTCTAAGAGATATGATTCAAAGAGTAGAGCAATTTTGACTCCCAAAGGCAACATACTGGTAAGTATTGAAAAATAGTATATATTTGAGGTTTTCAACTTAAATATGGTGGTGAATAAGCCTATTGACTTCGATTTCTTGTACAATTAATGCCAAAATGATAGACACAACTATAGAATTTATTATTTTCCTCATCATAGGACTAGGGGTAGGGATATAACTTTGATAAAGCTCTCTTAGAATGATATAGAGCCTTTTAGTGCAAATATTCTTGAGGACTATTTTGTCAAAACATATTATACAATTTGACAAGTTCTAGGAGTTGATGTGAACCACATATTCATGTGCACTTGATGATATTGGTTGCTAATATCAATAATATAAATTTGAATAGAGAATTTGATTATGCTACCTTCATCTCATATAGAATTCATAAGGAATTGAAGGCTAAAAGAGTGATGAAAATATTGTACACTTTAAATGCCATTCCCTACTCTTCCACACCTTCCTATATAGTGGGACGAAGATATGGGATAAAGATATGTAATTAAGATGTTATGATGATAAAAAGGATCCACTACTAGTTAAATGGTAGAAACACATATGGGATATGCACTACCAAAATTCAAATTATGTGGTTTTTTAGGAGTGCTTTGTGTAACCTATTCTAAAACATTTGGGTTTTAATTCAAGTAGGTTGTTAGAGGCAGTGACAAGATTCCTAAGGACTAAATATAAGCAACCTAAATTAGGAATCCAACACAATTGGGGAGATTGGTATCTCCACTCAAATTCAACAATGATAAGAGTGTAAGGATCTCTTGTGAGGCCTCATATACTGCCAATAATGGTACCAAATATTATTGCTTTCTTGGAGGTCATATGGTAATTAAATGATATAGATAAGAATCATCTGAGAAATCACAAAAAGGGTTCTTTCTTACCTACCTCCATTGTATTATTTGATTTTATAGTAACATAAAAGGAAGGATTAGAGTTGTTAGACCCAATCTTACAAGCATATATGATGAATTTGGATGTGCACAAAGCTTGTGATCTTGAGCACTTAATTAATCAAACAATGATAAATGCTAAGAGATCAAATTTCCACCACAAATTTCTCATGGTAGAATATGTTGTAAGAAATTGCACTACTGATGAAGAAGTGAAAATAAAGAAAACAAAATGGAACACAATAATAAAGGATGAAGAGCAAAGAAAAAGGAAGACCCTAATTATCCTTGGGCTGATTGTAAAATTGATGATCCTATTATTAGGGTCTAGGTTATGTTAGATAATGCAAATGACGTTAGTTATAATCCTTTTATGTGTAAAAGAAGACTAGAAGAACAATCATCTATGAGGGATGAACAATAATGTACCAACAAACAAAACCAACTGAGGAACTTGCAATGTTATTTCCCCTCCACCTAAGCAACCAAAGAAGAAGCGGGAATTTTCTCAACCTTTGGTAAATTACTCTATTGACTATGTAGAGATGGAGGAAATAGGTGAAAATATGGTGGATGAGGAGGAAGTCAATAAAATTATGCCTTCAACTTTAGGGGTTCAAATTCATGATGTGCCACAAGATAGGTTGGCCATCTATTTCAGGGTTACAAGGGTTGAAATACATGACACCAAAGCACTAGCATGCAAGAAATTCATCACATATGATAAGTTTGTAAAGTCTAAGGCATTCAAGGACTTTAGGTTGAAAATAAAAAAAGAGAGGAATTTAGAAGAAAATTGAACAAGGCTAGAGGGGAAGAAGATCCCAAAGAAATAGAGGTAACAAAAAAGGTGCTACAAGAAGTTGACTTCCAAGGACCAACAACATCGCTCTTGAGGAAGGTAGGAGAATAGTGTAGGAGAGTGGACTACTCTTACTACCAGGTTGGGATATTTCCTTTGCCATTGCACTTGAAAACATTAGAAGGAAAGATACTGATGAAGAGGCCTTTGCCACATAAAAGTAAGCAAAGCAAGCATTTTTTGGTTTAAGGTTTAGTACAAAGTATGAAATCCTCATTATTTTGACAATTTCCCTTGAAACCAATAAGCCACAAGTTGGAGTTAAATGTGGATAACTTCAACAAAGAGACCAGGATGGTTTTGGATGTTAAATATATAGTGCTCATATTGGCAAGGTGACTAAAGTATTAGAATTATAGTGGCATTCAGATGAAACTTATGCTTTGTGGTTGGAAAAGGTCAATGAGTAGGATTCTAGGTCATAATTTAATTGGTCATTTGGTTTCCTCCACCTCTGCTTCATGATCATGATGGCTTCATTTTTATCTTCTTCAGTAGTTTCATCTCCAGAGTTCTTCAATGAATTCAACAACTTTCCAATTCAAGTTGCAAGTGTGAATATTATTTTGTAACGAGTTATTGTTGTACCTATTTTTTTCCAACATAATGTAGGTGTCAAATTTAACATGTGACACCCATGTTTAGGCTCATGATCCTTCATGCTCAACTTATCTATTTAAGGGGATATGATCCTTATTGTAGGGGGTTTTAGGAAATGTGATTTTGAGATGGGCATTAGTATAAGAATTTCCAAGTATCTTAGGCTATAGAGAAAAGGGTTTGTAAATGAAATTATCTATAACATCAATGTATACTTTAGTTGAAATATATGAATACATGTTCCAAGCATAATTGTCTCCAAATTGTAACATAATAATTTCTTGTGAATAAAATAATCAAGGGTTATTAAGTTCTCTTATGTTTCTTTGTGCAATTAATATTTTGTTGATTGCTTATGTTCAAGTAATTGAATAAATTCTCATAAAATACTAAAAATGTTGTGTTATATAAGGATTATTAAGTAGAATCCCTTCTTAGGATGCATTTTTGTAAGAAAATAATGCTAATTATCCATTGAAATATGTTAGGTTATTGTTAATAAATAATTGCATGATCATAGTACTTTGTAGCTATAGATAGGCACCAACCTGTGGTAGGCTAATTTCCTTCAAAACCCAAAAAAAATTCTAAAATGAAAATATCATGTAATGTCTAAATTATTCTTAATTATTGTATATTTGTTGCACAAACGATTGCCATTGCACCAAAAGATTGACCTGTTAATGCCCTCGATACAACTTAATGAATCCATGGGAGGTGGTTAAGCCATGTCATGAACTCGAGCATTGCGCTGCACAATACAATGAGAACAAGGGCGCACACCTTGCAACAACCCCCCCATCACAAGTGAGGGGTTCGAACCCGTGACCTAGGATCTGATACCAATTGTTGTACAGACGGTTGTCGTTGCACCAAAAGATTGATTTGTTAATGCTTGATACAATCGCCAGAGTTAATGAATCCACAAGAGACAGTTAAGCCATGTCATGAACCCAAGCGTTGCATTTCACATCACAAGGAGACCAAGGGCGCACACCTTGCAACAATATTCTCATACTTGGAATAAAAAAAATACAAGTAGCTTAGCTAATTTCTATGTTCTACTTCTCAAAACCTTGTTCTCATGTGTGAGAATTCATCTATCAAATCAGTATCCAACTGAGTTTTTTCACCATCAGTTTGATATTATTATAAGGGATACCCACCTAGGTTAGAAGAGCCTAAAGTGTAGAGGGAATTAAATTCCATGCTTGTTGGATAGTTGTATAAATTTATTGACCATAGGATATAGCTAATCTTTAGGGAATTTCAAGGAATCAATTGGAAGCACCAACAATAGGTAAATAAAGTATTGCTTAAAATTTATTAAGGGATTCTCAACTTTAAGATTAAAATAAATTTATTATATAAAAACTTTACTAAAATTTTGCTAATGATTATTCAAATTCATTAAATAAAATAATAATCCATTTTCTTTGGGAAAAAATTAAATAGATAATTTCTAGCATAAAGTAACATGGGAAGGGAGATAAAATATAGTAAGAGGATATAAGTCTTTATAATGATTAGATAACATATAAACTAGGATATTAGATGAAACATAATAAGAGAGTGTAAGTCCATAGAATTAGATAATATATACCTCTAGTTAATAAGTATTCAAATATTCTAAATCAATCATTTATAAGGAATCAACTTGAAATGCAAAAAAGACTTTGGAGAGAAATTTGACCTTGACAGATTATCTGTCATTATAAAAATTATAAGGATTTAGAGAGTAGTAAATAATTTATAATTAATCAATTTAGTATTGTAAAAGATTTTTCCAATAGTGGCATGGTGTGATGCTTAAGGTGTTGTGTTGTTATTCTTTCCATCAAGGTTCAAACCCCATTGGGGTGTAATTGTTGAAAATTTATATTGGGGATGGGGTATCCCATTTGTGACCTCACCGGTTCATAGCTCTGGGTCAAAAAGTGTTTACCCCTCTTAATAAAAAAAAGTATTGTAAAAAATTTCACAAATAGATAGCTTTAATAATAAATTATTTAAATATAATAGTATGGTTGTAAACATTAATCCATTAGGCAAGCTCAATAACACTTAAACAACCATAACTTACTTTGAACTAAGTTATCAAACCTAAATCATAAGAGATTATGTTATTAATATTAGGATTTAACTACGTAGTTTTTTAATCAAACTCATTGAACATATTTAAAATGAGTAGTGGTTTGCACAAACTTATTTCTCATGAGAATGAATGGTCCACTCAACACTCATTGCATCTAGGTGATACTCAAAAGAAAAAAATCATCATAAATTTTTGGGAAGTCACCCATCCTAGTACTACTCCAACTCAAGTGCGTATGAGAGATAATATAGAACCTAGTAATTTGTATTATACAAAGTTACACTATAGAAGTAGCCAATATAATAAGAATATTCATCAAGAATGAGAAAACACTATAAGTTCCATTGTATGCATGTACATAATAGTATGAAGGTATTGTGAAGTCTTAATTTATGATTAAGATGCATAATTAATTCATAAGGTTATTAGTATGCATGCATGCACGATATGGAGTAAGGATTTCTTGATGGATATCACTGCTTTATTTACTAGTTGTGTGGTATAATTATATATTATGGAGCATGTATATGTACATTTATTAATACAATATCATCTTTTAGAAAAAATAGTGTGAATTTTTTAACACATTACAATAATGTAGTATTAGCATCTTGCTTCATTTTTGTAATTTGGATACATGAATATTGACTCATAAGTTGGGGGTGTTGTCAAAATCATTACTTTTTTGATATTCCCCCATCCATGTTGGTGTAAATATCAAGGTTCCTCAATCATCTTCTTGGCCATGATTGGCTTGTCACATATTAATTTTATATTTCTCTAATGTTTCTTTAATGGATTGGTTGATCCAAAAAGTAGCTATGGGAATACATTTGTGGATTATTTTACCTTAGTGCATTTCCCATATGATCACGATAATGAAAATACCAACCAACCATATCCAAAAAGTATGACACATGTTGAATAGTGGCACATAACACCCAATACAAAGTCAAACACTTTTGTAGTAATAAAAACTTAACCAAACACTCTAATGTATATCATGGATTTAATGGGGTCTAATACACCTCTAGGACAAATCATTAAAAAATAATTTATACTATAGTTCATCACATTTTTCTAAGCGTCACTATACAAGTTTCAAACATTATGGTTTACATGGTAACTAAGGTGGCACACCTAAGGATCACAACATATTAAGTCATTTACAAGCTCATCAAGCACCTACTAGTAAATGATTGCATCCCACAACTATTGAGGGATTAGGATTTAAATAAAGAAACCATTCCACTTCCATAAGAGATCGTTCAAATTCCCATTGACCCTTAGCCTCCACAGGATCAAATATATTTAATATATATGTACATATTCATAACATCAAGGATTCAATTTAATTAATGGTTTACGTAGAACTAAGTATGTTGGTAAAAACTTACTATTTTTTATTAGTACTAGTTGGACTATGGTTACTACTTTAAATGTGGGCATGTGTGCTATTACTTCTGCTATTTTTTGGTTTGATGTTGGTGTTGTTTCCCACCTCTCTTTGTTTCCTTTTTGTCTGTTGTTGTAACCATGGGATCAAGACCCTTCCCTGCTTATCTAATAAAAAACATCAAGGATTCATGTAATTGAATAGGTAGATAGAATATAGCAATCATGCAATACTATCATGACACTGGTCATTTGGCTCCAAAGAAATTCAAGCATTCTTATTCATACCAACAATACCCGGCTCTGCTTTGCAACTTTTCCCTCTCTAGTAGTTTTTTTGAATTTCCAGTCCCTGCCTTGATTTGACTATTTCATGGGACGGTCGAGAGGGGGCCCCGGGAAGGCTCCCCATTCCAAGGATGTTGTCTCTTTTTCTGGCATTGTGTCTGCAGTGGCAGCGGCCAGCCTAGCTATTCCCCATGTGACTTCTCCTCCTAGTACATCCATCCTTTCCCTTGGGGAAAAGACAGGGTATTTCTAGAAAGTCGCCCTTATCCCCTACTTTTGGGCTTGAATCTTTCTTCTCTATGGAAGAACCAATTTCCTACATGGATAAACTGGTGGGTTCTGACTCACCAACTTTAGGTGAAAGGTCATTGAAGTTTGCTTCCTGCTCTATGACTGGCTGGGAAGTTGACATCCCTGAAGTTCTAATGTTGAAGGCTATGGATAATCTCAAACTGGCACTGGTTGGTAAGTTTTTGGCATTAGGCTTAATATTAGATTGGTCTATCAATGGGAAACTTTTACTTGGAATCTCAAAGGCAGCATCACTATAAATGCCATGCCAAGAGGTATCTTCCTTTTCTCCTTTGTGGTTTATGAAGATATGCTTAAGGTTTTAACTAGAGGCCCCTGGGCCTTTGACTCTGGGTTTAAGAAATTTCTCTCCCTCTGCAAATGGAAATTGGGTTTTGATCCTTTGGCTGACCTGGGTGCCTCAACTCCAACTTGGATTCACCTACTTGGCCTTCCTCTTGAGTTATGGGAGACGGGTATATTGAAAGGTATAACTAACTCTTTTGCAGTCTTTTGGCCATTGATAAGATCACTCAAGACAGGTCTAGACTGGTCTATGCTCGTATCTGTGTAAATGTGGCTATGAATTTGGTCTTGCCTATTTCTATCCTCCTTAAGTCAAAATTTGGTAACTGGACCCAACCTCTGGAATATGAAAATGCTCGTCATTTCTACCAATTGTGCAAGAAGTTTAGTCACCTTAGTGACTCATGTGAGAAAAAACCTATCAAGGTTTCCTTTGCAAATGAGAAAAAACCTGTCAAGGGAACCTTTGCTAATGAACTTGCTTATGTTGCTCAACCATCTATAATTTTTGTTATCCCTTCAATTACTATCCCCCAACTGAAGGAAACCCCTGTCTCAGGCCAGGAGACTATTTTGATTGAACCTCTTGTTGTTTCTAATGACTTGGTTAGTTTGAACCTCAAGGTTACTGTTATGCCTTGCATAACCACCTAACTTTGTTTTGGATCAAAATGGGTCCCCCTTGTTTTTTGTTTTTGTCCTTGGTGTTTTGTTTGGGTCTTAGGAGTCGTTCTTTTTCCTCCTAAGTCCTTGTTTATTTTTGGTTTGGCCGAAGCAGAGTTGGAATGGAAATAGGACTTAGAACTTTTGAAGGTTCCAAGTTCGGATTCGGTTTTGGTTCTGGTCTTGCCCTTGCCTCATTGTTCTTTTCATCGTCTTTTGGTTTGTCTTGTGCTCTTGGGTCTATTTCTCCCTTGAGTTGTTCCTCATTTCTCTGTATTTTGTTTTTTCTCTAGCAGATGTGGAAGCAAAATTGGAGTTGAACATAGAACTTTGTAAAGGTTTTAAATTATATTTTTG
Source organism: Sequoia sempervirens (assembly GCA_007258455.2). Lineage (NCBI taxonomy): Eukaryota > Viridiplantae > Streptophyta > Pinopsida > Cupressales > Cupressaceae > Sequoia > Sequoia sempervirens. Next base: position 135,014 of record VDFB02015210.1, read on the forward strand.
TTCTGATCCTGCTCCCACTCGCTTGCTTTGTGTTTTGTCATTGTTGGTGTCTCGGTCGGGCTCGGTTTTCATTCTGGTCCTGCTTCCCATCGTTTCTCTTTGTCCTTGTCTTGGTGTTTTGTTCCTTTATCGGGAGCAGAACTAGAATCTGAACCGAACTTGGAACTTTGTAAAAGTTCCAGATCTGATTTTGATTCCAATTTTTCCCCTGTTGTCCTTTGTTGTTTGTTTGTCCTTGCTGCGGGACCAGAATCAGGTTCAGAGTTGGAAGAGACATGGGTAAAGTTTCTTGTTATGTTCTAAATCCATTTCATGTCTGCCCTGCCTTTAGCTTTGATCACTTGACTTACTCGGTTACGTTTTTGGTTCTCTCCTAATTTACCGCATTTATTGCAGTAATTTGCAACCATGCACAATGATTTTAAAAAACTAAATCAAGGTTAACTGGCTCATTATCTTTATTATCTAAGTTGTTTTAGCAAACCGAGCTAGGTTACTTTAGAGAGGAGCATGACTTGATTGCGGAGATGTTGGAGGAATTCTTATCCAGTTTCAACCATTCTTGTTGGTGTTTCGAGGTAGGGTTTTTTCCCGTTCTTTTCGTGTTTGTGTTTGTTGTTTTGTTTTCGTGTTCTTGTTCGTGGTGTTCTTGTGCATTCATTGGATATTTCCTGTGAATCTTCGCTCATTCCCTTGTGTGTCTTTGGTTTTATTTTGTCCTTTTCTATTTTTTCATTTTTCTTTTTCTACCTTTCTGTTTGTTTCTTTTGTCATTGTTGTCATTTTCGTGGCAGGTTCATTTTGTCGTGCCCTAGTTTCTAACTAGGGTTTCATTTCGCATAGTCCTCTATGCTTTAAATACTTTAGAATTTTTTTGGAGACCCCTTTGATCTTATTCCTATGTTGGTTCAGTGATTTTCATGTCAGGTTTTTGATGCCCTAATTATCTGAGTCGACGCGTCATGCAAACTAGGGTTTGTTTGACGACCTTTACAATATCTAGCCCTTGGAGTTAAATTTGGTCTTTATTATGTTAAAGGGTGAGCTTAAGTCCCTTTATTTAAATTTCCCTTCTGATCCCATGTGACCTAGGTCCAAATTATCATGTGACCACACCTTCCAGAAATTGCTTCATTTTGAATGGTAAACTGGCATAAGCGGACCTGGGAATGAACTTGTCCCATAAATGCTTGCATTGGGGTTCATTCCTAAAGTGATCTCGCTTCTGATGGCTGTTGACTCTGATCCTCACCCTTTCCGTTTGGCGGAAGTGGAACCAGAGTGGAGGTCAAACTTGGAACTATTGATTGGTTTCGGGTTCAGTTTCCTCTCTAATCCCGGTTCCGGTCTCGTTCTGGTCCTGATCTTGCCTTCTGTTAAGTTGTTTCCCATTCCTAATTCTTCTTTGACTCTGCTTCTGATGAATATGAAATTTCACTAAGTATGGAAAGTTGTCCTGAGGAAGTAGAGAATTATATTGGATGATGTCTTGATTTTCATGCTTTTGTTCATCTAATCTAGGGTTTTATTGCAGAAATAGTAGATGTCAGGAGCATCGAAGGAGGCTTCTCAAAGAAGCCCACCTGCAGAAAGTTCAAGGCAAGGAACCAAGCCTAAGAAGATCAAGGTGGAACAGATCCCCTATACTTTGAGGTATAAGCACCAAAGACCTACCATTACATCTAGCAACGTGGACTCAGATTGGGCAGATATCACAGACACAAACTTGGGCCCATTCAACTATGAAGAGTTGTATGAAGAAACATTCAGTGAAGATGTAATAGGGAGAACAGAGAGAATAGTTCAATCTGGATTGGCACATGTTGCCCTCTTTCCTCTATATTTCCAGTGTCCAGAGTTAATATTTACTGTAGCTGAAGCTTATAACCCTACAACTAGACAATGTGTGGACTTGCAGGGAAACATTATTATTGACCTTACACCACAGATGATAAGGTTCATGTTCAATGCACCACCCCATAGAGCCCCAGGAAACTCAATGAGGCTGAAGCCCTACAACTATATAGAAATAAGAAGGAAACCAACATGACTCACATGAACAAAAATTGGATGAGGGTTGAAAAGAAGTCCCAAGCCAAGCTTCCCGATCAACCTAAAAGATCATATTTCTACAAGGAGATCGGTGATATAATTATGATGCTCTCCAGGGTGTTTGGGAAGAGAGATGCCTCCCAGCTCAAGGAATGGATGTTTCCATTCATTCAAACCATTCCAGACGGTAGGCAACAATTTGATTGGTTGATGATTGTATCAGAGAGCATACACAACTAGATGCTTAGAGTGAGAGAGACCAAGAGTTTCTTTATGACCTCTTATGTGATATATGCAGCTGCAAGGAGGGGCATATTTCTTGGATTGAATGCAGTTGGAATATTGGGAGAATCCCAAGGACAGAAAAGGGTGTGGGATCACTATGACCAGCTCACCTTGCAGACTTCTGCATCACACTATAGAAGAGTTAATGATGCATTTTTGTATGTTATCATTAACTGGCTAACAAGAGATGCAGGCTACAGATTGAGCAGAGATGCCATGGCATTTATTATAGAATGGGGACATTAGTGCACCCAATACCCCAAGTACACTTATTTCAGGTTGGCTAGTTTTGATGGCCACCCTCATCTATTGCCCAGGTGCTGCAACAACAAAATTGTCTTGATGGAGTTCATTTATCAAGCTATAGCATTTAATCTCAAGTTTTCCAATAAGCACAAGACTGGTTGTCACAAATTCACCATGAAGTTGGGTGAGAATAGTTGTGCACACAATGTGGTAGCCAAGGTAATCTGTGATGAACTAATCTATTTGAAGTTGGGTTTGTATACCTCTAGGAAGTATTTTGATCCCAAGCACAAGATGCAGGGTTTGCTTCCTACTATTTTTTATGAACATTTCAATCTGCTGGAAGATTTTTTGATGGATCTACAAGATGACTATGATCTGAGAAGAAGAAATTATGAAAGATTTCCCATCCCACTCATGGTTGAGTATGGGGTAAAGGAGGACATTCCTGACACATTGTTAGATGATGGGGTAACCTTGGATCCACAATATGATGCTGAGAATATAGGAATTAAGGACTTAGATCCAGTAGATTGGGATGCAAAGGAATCCATTGATATAAAATAGATTGCAAGGCCGGTATTGGATAGAAGCATCCAATGGGTGGTTATGAGAATTAAGGAACCAGAAGCTCAGACTTCCAAAAATAGAAAGGATGCAAGTACCACTCAAGGATATAGAAGAACAAAAAGAAAGACAACTCCTAAGGAGCCATTGGAGTTCTTCCCTCCCAATTTTGGATAGGAGCTCGAGCCTACAATTCCTGCTTAGGATGTTCATGAAGAACATGCAGAAGAGGCTACAATAGAACCTGGTGCTTCAAAAATTGTTGGAGGTGAAACATCAACTCAACCTCCTCTCATAGAGCAGCCAATTGGGGAAATGCCTATGGGAACCCTTCACAAGGAAGCGGAATTCATGAAAGAGAAGGAGCCCGCAATTGAAATTCATGATATTGATATAGATTCTGAGGGTACCTCATCTGATAGGGAGACTCATGTGGATGCATCCCTTGATGAAAATGAGGATATGAACTGAGCATGTTTTGACTAAAGAGGATCAATGGAAGTTGTTCAAAGATGCTAAGAGAGAAGTAGATGCTAAGGCACAAGCTGAGGCACTTGCCAAATAGAAGGAGATTGATGTTAAGGCACAAGCTGATGCATTGGTCAAACAACAAGAATTGGAGGCTAAAGCCAAGGTTGATGAACTGGCTAAGCAACAACAGCAAAGAGAGCAGGAGTTGAAAACTAAAGAAGAGAGATAAATTGGAAATGTTGCAGAAGATCCATGATCTAGAGGAGGAAAAAGCTAGACAAAGGAGGGAAAGAGAAGTCGTTGAGGCTAAATTTAAGGTTGTTGAGGATGCCCATAGAAGGAAAGAAGAAGAATTCCTACAAAGGGAAAAAGAGGCTAAAGAACTTGCTTTGTATGAATAAATATCTAAGGAGGCATGGGATAAAGTCAAGGATCTTGAGAGACAGAGAGATCAGATGTATGAGGAAAAGAGACTAGAAGAAGAGCGTTTGAAAAAGGATTTAGAAGCTAAATGGTTGCAAGAGCAAAAAGATAAAGGAGTTGAAAGGTTAGCACAAGAAGTTGCACAAAGGGAAAAACAACATGTACAAGAGGTTGATTTTGAACCTAGGACCACCATATTGCAACCTCTTTCTTCTGCCATTGTTGCCTCTTCTTCTACACAAGTAGTCACCACTCCTATTGCTCCAACATGGCTAAAACTTGATCTTGAGAGAAAACAAATAGTTCAACCTCAACCTCTGAATTGGGATGAATTGATGAAGGGGATAGAGAAGGAAAGACCCAAGAAAAAGGCTAGGGTCCTCCATTCCAATAAGCACACAGATGCAGGTGAGATTGTTGTTGAATGTAAAATCCAAATGGTGGAAAAAGACAAACAAGATATGCAAATAACTAATTACCAATTGGGCACTGTCAATTTGGGGAGACCTATGAGGAATCAACAAATGAACCTCATTAATATTGTAGCATCCTCCACCAAATCTAGAATGATCAAAGATAAACAAAGGAAGGATGAACTTAAAGCCCAATTGGATCAATTGCACAAATTCTTGAAGGATGTCTCCACTCCGGTTTCTCAACAAGTTGCTACCCTAGAGACCCCAATCTTATTGAGTAAGAAAGAAGCAAATGACCTAGTGCAAATGAGAAGTAAGGTGGGGATGCTTGATAGGTGGATTGATCAGCTCAATCAAGAGGTTGGTGAGGTACTTATTGATGGTTTTAAAATGCACAAGGGTGCACTATAATTAGTAGAAGAAATGAATCAACATGTTGAAGTCTTGGAAAAGCAAGATGAAGAGTATAGAGAGCATGTTAAGAAATTAAAGGACATCAACAAGGTGCCCAAGTCAACTCTTTTGGAGAAATCAATCCTTGATGATGATAATGCAGATTTTATTCAGAAGACATTGAGCATAATCAAGTTTACATCCAAATTCATCTATGAGCATAAAAATGATTTCAAGAAGCTAGTAAAGACTTGGATGAACAAATTGATGAATTGGAGATGGTGATTGCTATTTTGCTCAATGTGGATATCTCGGTCAAAGTAAGTCTTCCTCTAGATAAATTGAAGGAGAAATGGAGAAACAAACTTGAGGAAGTGATGCAGAAAGAAGATGATGGTGAAGAATTGTTGTTGGATAGACTCATGGACATCAAAGATGAGGTGAGAGCTACTAGGAGGGAGTTGATCAAATTGAAAGATATGCAAGAATTCACCTCTGCAGAGTTGAAAAGAATCAAGTTTGAAGATAATTGGGTAGATGGACCTGATGAGGACATTCTTCAACAAGTATTCTCCAGCTATGAGGAATATCTCCTTGATCAAGCAACGCAGGAATGAGCTAGCAATAAAATGTTTTGTTCTTGGTGGAAAACTTCCTCTTTTCTCTCCTACTTTACAGGGTTATGACGCGAGCTTAACTACAAAACTCATGCAACAGTTCTACCATCCTCCCTGGGCATCAGATTTTGGACAATAGGGCTATCAACCATTGAACTGAAGATCAACCACTTCATGGAGTTCTGATTCCTTGATTAGTGGATCTCATTTTTTGATTGAGATAAATTAGTGCATAGCCTCCCTATATGTAATTTTGAGCTCCATTTTGTAAAGGTTGATTGATTGAAGAAGGATTAGCCACATGATAAGATAGCATATAGTGATTATAGTCTTAGGATTTTACCAGTTTTAAGAAAGATACTTTGAAGACTTTGTTGTACGTAGATACTTTTACACTTTTTATGCAGTTTAATGTTATTGTCAAGTGTTGATCTCAATGATAAAGTTAATGAATCATAATCATTTGTATGCCAGTGGATGTTGTGCATAATTGTTTTCTATTTGATGCAAATCAATAGGGAAAATGGGATCTGAGATTATTTCATTGAATTATCTATGAATGGAATTCATTTATGTCTATTTGATCTGATTTTAGCAATGAGTGGGTGATATGTTTTGATCTTGAAGTAAAGTTTTTATGAATGGTTGTGATTATTGAATTAGCACTGTGAATGTATGTAATGGTTTAGGTTATGCTATGGATTGCATCATGTTATGGTTTTGGTTAATTAAAGAAACACTCGTTGTTAAGGTACATGTCTAGATGTGAAGAAGTTTTATTCATATTTTACTATTCTAAAGCCCTGATCTATCTTTTTCTATTTATTTATACCCCCCAAATGTATGTTAATTGATATGATGTTGTTTGTATTCCTTTATACCAGTAGGCCCCTTGAATATTGTAGTTGCATTGGCCATTGAGTAACATCAACATAGTTGAGAACCAATGACCAGGACCTTGGAAGATAGATTGCTTTATGTTATCTTTCTTTTTCAGGAGAAATAGGATAGAGATATTTTGTTTAATGTTGATGTGCTATTTTGACCATCAACAGATCTGGCACTAGAAGGAGGGCCTAAGGAACAAATTGGCTCAAATTGGGTCATTCTCACCAGAAAGGTTTGAAAGAGTTCTCAGATCTTCTTAGAATCTGGAACCATTGGTTGAACTCCAAACCCCTATCAAGTACAAATCCCAAGCCCGTAGAGTTTTGATTCCACCATTGTCACCACCACTTACTCCACCTGGATTTCCACCAAATCCACCTATTCCACCACTAGTTCAACTAGTCCCACCGCCACCCATGGCTTTCTTCGTAAATAGTCCCTCTCCATTGGGGATTATCCCTAGTGGTATACATGATCTGCCCAAGAATCTAGAGAGATTTTGTCCCAAATATATGCATAGAGAATCAAGGAGTGTTGAAGAGCATATACAGGCATTTAAAGATTCTTGTACTCATGCTCAAGTAGCCCACCATGATGTTGTATGTAGATTATTCCCCTACTCTTTGGGTGACATGGCATACAACTGGTATTTGAATTTTCCACAAGGGTCTATTATGAGTTGGACAGACTTAGAAAATGCCTTTATCAATCAATTTCGGGTCTACGTAGACCCTGCCATTTTGTATCACCAATTTTCTACCATAAGAAAAGAACCCTGTGAACCATTACCATTGTTTAACACAAGATTCCAGAGGATGTATTGAAGGCTACAAGATCCTTACTTGGTTGCTGAAAATATCGCCATTTTGGCATATTTAAGGGTTGTAGATCCCTTGATTGACCTATTTTTGCAGAGGACATATGTTGTCGTTGAGATTAATTCTCTATCTAAAGTTTATCACCTGGTCATTAAATTGCAACAACAGATAAGCTTACAATCGGGAACTTTAGGAGGAGTTCTCCCTCCCATAGGATATCAAATGTCTAATCCAACACCTATGTTTAATATTGTCCCAGGGATGTCTTCTTCCTAATATGGACCCATTTCTGAGTTACAAACTCCACCACCCTTACCATTCTTCACTAATGGGGCTCAAGATTCCTCCCAGTAATCACAAAATTACCATAATCAAGTTGGATGGTCAAATCCTATCAATCAACCATCTGTTGTGAAAATTGCAGAAAGTGTATGAACTGTTCAATTGACTACTGAAATGGAAACTTTGAAGAATACTTTATCTCAAATGTCCAATGATATGGCTCAACTGAGATATAACCCCCCTCAAAATCAAAATCAAAACCAAAACCAGAATTATCAAAATCAAGGAGGGTATTCTAATCAGGGTGGTTACTCCAACCAGAACTCTAATCAGAACCAAAGGAACTTCCAAAGCCATAATTCCCCTAACCAAAATTACCAAAATCAGAATAGGGGATACAACCAGAGGTTTAAGAAAAATAAACAATGGAATACTAGGCCAAACAATGGGCGAGTTTCCCATAATTATTAGGCTGGTGATGACAAGCCACACACTGCAAATGTGGTAGATCTCAACTTTATGACAAATTAGTGTAGAATGCACGACACTGCAACTCATTCTGAGGTAAACCACCCGAAAATGGAGAAGATGGTCAAGATTGCACATGCTAATGATCCATTGCAAGGTGCTTCCAATAAGTCTAGTGGATCCACAAATATTGCCATGGATTATGACATCTTTGATGAAGAAATTCCATTCCCTAGCCAAGAAGAAAATGAACCAGTAGAAGACGTATATGATGCTCAGGCCTTGCAAGCCAAAGGAGGTCATTTCTTGAGAAATCAGAATAAGGGCCCATTTACTACATCTGCCCCTCCTAACACCATGGTCCCACCCAATCAGAACACGGACAACAATCTTCCACCACCAAAGGGGCCATCTGAATCTCAAAATAATGGTAATCCACCTTTTATTCCTAAGTATCCATTCAAAAATGATATGGAGTTTGATTTTATTACAGAGATGCAGAAGCAAAAGACTTCATTGTCATTCTTTTACATTATGAAGTGGTGCCTTTCCCAATGATAATTTATGTTGAGATCCCTAGAGGAGGAAAATTAGTCAAAAGGAAAAGGTAAGGCAACTCCAATAAATGAATTGAATGGAACCCTCTATAAAGGTAAGACAGGGATCCCACCTTTCCTTTTAAGCTTAAGGATTTTTGGAAAGAATCTGCACAATTTCCTATTGGATTCTAGAGCATTGGGTAATGTCATGCCCTTCTCCATTTATAGAAAGTTAGGTTTGAGCCCACTCCAGACTAACAAAAAGGTGATTCAATTGGATAAAACTGAGGTCAATGTGGTAGGAGAATTAAAAAATATCCATGTACAGATTGGATCTGACCCAAAGATCCAAACTTATATGGATATCCAAGTGGTTGATATCCCTAAAACATATGGTATGCTTCTAAGCCAAGACCTAATGAAAAGCATTGGGGGATATCTATCCTTATACTTCTCACACATGTGGCTACCCTGGAAAGGGATAGCATCACAAATCAGGATTGAGAGTGAGCCTAGGATCAAACACATGATCACTGAATATGATTCTCCTAACAAGGTAGCTTACTTCGAAACTAAGATAGGATTTTACAAGAGGGAGGAGATCATGACCTTCTCAATGCTCAATTCTGATGATACACTTCCTTTAGAAAGTAGTGACCCAATGACTATGGTTAACCAACAAGTTCTAATAAAAAAGTTGCAACAAGATAGGTTGGTCCTAGGAGATGAGGCGGATCTGTGGAGTTTGTTGCTTCCTAATTGGTGCAGGATACATTATCAGAGTCATTCTGAGTTGACATGTTAACCCTACGTAGACATTTTGAATTATGTTTGCTAGGCTGAGGGAACTTGTGAATGCCAACCTGAACCACCCACCAAGCAATTCTTATTTGAAGTTAGGGATGCCACCATCCTAACAAGAACTAGTCTCACTCAAGAGGAAGATCTTTCTTAGCTTGAGCAGACCCAAGTTCTATGCTCTGACCTCCAAAGAAAGATTGAGGAATCTCAATATTTGTCTGTCCCACCTACCCCGGATAACCTTCCAATGCCTAAGGAATTGATGAAAAACATACTAAATTGTGATCTGATCCAAGAAAATATTTAGGAAGTAGTTCTTGAATAGGTTTTGAATATAGGAGGATCTCCTAATAAACTTTGTTCGCAGCGACCTTTAAATCTAGATAGCCAACACCAGTCCAAGCCGCCACCTACTTCTAGCAAGCAAACACCTATAATTCCAAAGAAGAAAGAAATCCCAGCTCCAGACCAACTATGGAGTCTTAAATTTGATGGCTCTAAGTCCAAATCAGGGAGTGGAGCAGGAATTGAACTAACCAACCTGAAAGGGAAGACATATTTTGCATCTTACAGGTTGCTGTTTGGTTGCACAAACAACGTGGCAGAATATGAAGCACTTGCTTGAGGACTAATGTTTTCTCATTAGAAGAAGGTTACAACTCTCATGGTTATGGGGGATTTTGAAGTTATTGTTAAGCAAGTCCATAGTCAATACACTTGTCACAACAAAAGATTGGTTGCGTACAGGAACAAAGTTTGGAATCTGATTGAAGATTTTGACATTTTTGGAATCACTTTGATTCCTAGAGAATAAAATTAGATTGTTGATGCACTTGTTGCTACTAGTACTTTGGAGCCTATGTAGGACTCCAAGTTGAAGAGATTCTCAGTGGAGTTGGTCTCGATCCCATCCATCCCAGATAATGTCCAAAATTTTTAGGTCTTTGATGATGACCAACATATACTTGCCTTCTTGGCAAGCTCATATGTCTTTGAGGGACAAATAATTGATGAATCAGAAAGAGACCATGGAGATTGGGATCCTAAGAATTGTGATATCGAAGGAATACTCAACTTGAAAAGCAACAACATTCCCAAGGGGATGGTAGCCTTGGAGATAATCTTTGACTCATACCCTCACATTCATGAAAGGCTAGCAATAGAAAGTGGAGGGAAGTACGAATCTATCAATATGGTTGATTCTGGTTAGGAAAGGAATGTGTATATAGGCAAAACCTGCCCCGAGGAAATCAGAGATAAAATAATTATGGTGTTGAAAGAAGACATTGCAGCAATTGCTTGGGGATATGAGGATTTGAAGACATTTGATACTTCAGTGATCATGCATACCATACCCTTGAAGCCAGAAGCAAAACCCTTTCACCAAAAGCAACGCTCAGTGAATGCCTTGATCGAGCCATTAATTCAAAAGGAAGTACAAAAGTTGTTGTCCGCAAGGATAATCTTCCCAGTACGACATTCCACTTGGGTTGCTATCTTGGTTCCTGTGTGCAAGAAAAATAGTGAGATTAGATTGTGTGTTGATTTCAGGAATTTAAATAAGGCCTCAAAGAAGGATAATCACCCACTTCCTTCTCTTGATGAGGTATTTCAAACTGTTAATGGATCCCAGATGATGTCATTTTTGGATGACTATTCAGGATATAATCAAGTTTTGGTTAGTCATGAAGATAGAATGAAAACTGCCTTCACTACCAAGTGGGGGAAAATTGCCTATCGGAGGATGCCATTCGGTCTTATCAACACTGGAGCTACCTTTCAGTGCGTAATGGACGTGGAATTCAAAGAATTAATGGGTAAATGTATCATTATTTATGTGGATGACTTAACTGTGGTTTCTAAAAATAGAAAGGACCATGCTACAGATTTAGCAAAAATTCTTAAGAGATGTATAAGTTATGGCATGTCTCTTAATCCCAAAAAGTGTGTGTTCGGATTTTTTGAAGGGAAACTCTTGGGTCATGTAATATCATAAAAGGGGATATCCATAGACCCTGACAAAGTTGAGGCCATCCTAAAATTGATAATGCCGGGGAGTAAAAAGGAAATGAGATCTTTCTTCGGAAGGATCAATTTTGTGAGGAAATTTATAACAGGGTTTGCAGAGATTGTCAAACCTCTTAATGAAATGATGAAAAAGGACGCAAAAATAGAATGGAGTATTGAAGCTAAATCTACTTTTTCACAGATTAAACAGTCAATTTCTGAGGCACCAGTTTTAACTAGCTCAGATTATTTAAAGCCTTTTTATATCTATTTTTTTGCATCTAATCATTCATGTGTTGTTGTGTTGACACAACGAAAAGGCAAGGGAGATGAAAGGCCTATTGCTTTCATGAGTTCCCCATTTAAGAATGCAGAGATCAGATATCCGCCCCTTGAAAAGTAGGCTTTCACACTTGTGCGAGCAGTAAAAAAATTTAGACATTACATCCTTCGGATTTAGGTCGTTGCCATAGTTCTTGATCTCGTTGTGAAGTCTCTCCTCATGCAGAGTGAATTGGGGGAGAGAAGAGGAAAATGGATGGCTATTTTACAAGATTTTGATCTAGAAACACATCCAATGAAGCTCGTTTGAGGATAGGGCTTATCTAAAGCTATGATAGATGTTGACAAGAATATCAATTACCAGCAATACACAGTGCAATCATTCACAAATGGCACAGGGCATGGATCTGCTAATTCCTTGCACTTCAGATTCTTAAATCAAGCTATTATTAGCCCCATGTGTTCTGAGATGCACACCAACATGTCAAGACATGTCATACATGTCAGACCTTTGCATCCAAGGAACGTAATCCAACAATGCCTTTACAACCTATGTATGAGGTAAAACCATTTGCCCAATGGGCAATAGATTTTGTTGGAGTTATTAATCCAAACTCATCTATAGTTCATAAATTCATTTTGATGGAAAATAACTACTGCACACGCTGGACCGAGGCTCAGCCCTACAAAAATAGCACCACAGACGTGGTCATCGAATTTCTCAATGAAAGCATCATAACCAAGTTTGGAGTACCATTCACCTTGGTATGTGACAATGGCCCTGCTTTCTCTTCTATTGAGTTCATTTAATGGGCCTATGAACACAAAATTGTCTTGAAGTATTCATCTAATTACTACCCTCAAGGAAATAGAGTAGCTGAGTCTACTAACAAAAACCTATTGGAAGTGATTAAAAAGTTGCTAGAAAAAAACCCTAGAGACTGGCATACCCAACTGAGATTTTCCTTATGGGCAGATCGAACTCACATTAAAGTCACCCTAGGGAATTCACCATTTAAGTTATTCTATGGCCAAGAGTCGATCTTCCCTATACATTTGCAAATACCTAGTCTCAGGTTCATGTAGGAATTCTATTCAAAGGATGATCAGATAGAGATTAGGCTAACTAATATATTAAACATGGAAGAACAAAGAGACGTTGCTTTACAATAGTTCTCTAAAAATAAAGTTTTCGTCAAATGGTGGTTTGAAAAGAGGGCCAAAATTAAGGCCTCTAGGATAACAGATCTTGTGTTGCTATGGGATAAAGCTAAGGAGAAGAAAGGATACCACCAAAAGTTTGATAAACTTTGGTTGGGTCCATATTAGATAGCAGAAATCTTGGGTGAGAATGCTTTTCATTTGAGCACCCTAACAGGAGAACCTGTTCCATTGATTGTCAATGGTTAGTTTCTCAAGCACTACTTTGGCCCATGAGGGTCTGATTTCTGTTGATTGTATATATGTAATTATTTGTTCTTTGTTTTGTTCGTTTGTTTGTTTTTCTTTTGTTTTCTTGTTTTTTTTTGTTGTTATGTCTTGTTATTGTTGGGGACCTTCATTTTTTTCCATTTTGAAATGAAGGGTTTGTTATTCAAAGTATGCTAAAGGCACTAGGAGAGAAATTGATTTAGGTATTTTCAAATGTTTGTTGAAAGATTTTGTTCTAAACTTGTGTCTTATGATCGTTTTAAACAATGGTTTGAAAAATTATTAAGAATAAGGTATATTGTAAACAATCTCATGAACCATGATTGAAATTTGTCACAAAATAGATAAAAAACATCTTCCTATGTAAAATGACTATTTGTCTTAGGGTGGTTGTATCTCTGATTCAAGTGAAAAATCTGATTCCCAATACTATCATAATGTCCACTGTATTTCTCAACCCACATTTCAGATTAGTTATATCTAAGTATTGAGAAAAGTTAATAAAGACTTTTCACAATTGAATCCTATAAAAGAAAGAGAAAAAAAAAGAACCATTGAAAGAAGGAAAAATCAATATCACATGGGTGATTCAAGTATCTCTATCGGGACTATGGACGCTTGTCTGGCAGTAGAGCAATACTTTGAGAGAACTAGAGGTATCTCTGTTGGGGCTATGAACACCTGGTTAGCAGCAGAGCAACACGCAGGATTTCATTGCACGACAGTTAAAGGACTCAACTTATGTAGCTTGAATCTTAGGTATAGTTGTTTAGGGGTAAAGAATGTTTTTATGAAGAAAGATACACCATATGCACACACTCAAATTCAAAGTAGTTCATGTTGATTTACATATGATATTTCAGCTCAACCTTGCTCAATATATTTGATCCTACTTCAGTTAGAATGTTTATAAACCAGAGGTTTTGGGTGACTGAATTCTTCAATGTCTTGAAAATGGGTAAACCATTTTCCTAGCCGAGTCACCATTTGTTATGTCTTGCATAACCACCCCATTTTTTTTGGATCAAAATGGGTCCCCCTTGTTTTTCTTTTTGTCCTTGGTGTTTTGTTTAGGTCTTAAGAGTTGTTCTTTTTCCTCCTAATTCCTTGTTTCTTTTTGGTTTGGTGGAAGCGAAGTTGGAATGGAAATGGGAATTAGAAATTTTGAAGGTTCCAAGTCCATATTCAGTTCTGGTTCTGGTCCCGCCCTTGCCTCATTATTTTTTTTGTCATCTTTTGGTTTGTCTTGTGCTCTTGAGTCCATTCCTCCCTTGAGTTGTTCCTCGTTTCTCTGTGTTTTTTTTTTCTCTGGGGGAAGTGGAACCGGAATTGGAGTTTAACTTAGAACTTTGTAAAGGTTTCAAATTCTATTTCCATTCTGATCCCCCTCCTACCTGCTTTCTTTGTGTTTTGTCGTCGTTGGTGTCTCGGTCGGGCCCGGTTTTCATTCTGGTCCTGCTTCCCGTTGTTTCTCTTTGTCCTTGTCTCGATGTTTTATTCCTTTGTTAGGAGCGAAACCGGAATCGGAACCAAACTTGGAACTTTGTAAAAGTTCCAGATTCGATTTTGCTTCCAATTTTTCCCCCATTGTCCTTTGTTATTTGTTTGTCCTTGCCGCGGGACCGGAACAGGATTCAGAGTTGGATAAGACACTTGGGTAAAGTTTCTTGTTTTGTTCTGACTCTGCTTCCACATTGGTTGACTACTCGGTTACATTTCTGGTTCTGCTCCCGATCAACTGCATTTATTGCATTAATTACAACCTTCTCACATGCGTGAAATGATTTTTAAACTAAATCAAGGTTAACTAGCTCATTATATTTATTATCTAAGTTGTTTTAGCAAACCAGATCTAGGCTAACTTTGAGAGGAGCATGACTTGATTGTGGAGGCGCATTGTGAGCGGATTCTTATCCAGTTTCAACCATTCTTGTTGGAATTTTGAGGTAGGGTCTTTTCTCATTCTTTTCTCATTTATGTTTGTCATTATGTTTTAGTGTTCTTGCACGTTCACAGGATCTTTCCTGTGAATCTTCACTCGTTCCCTTGTGTGTTTTTGGTTTCATTTTGTTCTTTTATGTTTTTCGTTTTGCTTTTTCTGCCTTTCTGTTTGTTTCTTTTGTCGTTGTCATTTTTGTGGCAGGTTCGTTTTTTTGTGCCCTAGTTTCTAACTAGGGTTTTGTTTCATGGAGTCCTCTGTGCTTTAAATGCATTAGAATTTGTTTAGATACCCCTTTGATCTTATTCCCGTGTTGGTTCAGTGATTTTCATGTCGGGTTTTTGGTTCAGTGATTTTCATGTCAGGTTTGCTTTGGGGTTCATTCCCAAAGTGATCCCACTTCCAATGGCCGTTGACTCTGATCTTCACCCTTGCCCTTTGGTAGAAGTGAACCGGAGTGTAGGTTGAACTTGGAACTATTGATTGATTTTGGATTCATTTTCTGCTCCAATCCTGGTTCCGGTCTCGATCCCACCTTGTGTTAAATTATTTCCTATTCCTGATTCTTCTTTGACTCTGCTTCTGATGAATATGAAATTTCACTAAGTATGGAAAGTTGTCCTGAGGAAGTAGAGAATGGTATTGGATGATGTCTTGATTTTCATGCTTTTGTTCATCTAATCCAGGGTTTTATTTCAAAAATAGGAGATGTCAGGAGCATCAGAGGAGGCTTCTCAAAGAATCCAACCTACAGAAATTTCAAGGCAAGGAACCAAGCCTAAGAAGATCAAGGTGGAACAACTCCCCTATACTTTGAGGTATAAGCACCAAAGTCCTACCATTACAACTAGCAAGGTAGACTCGGATTGGGCAGATATCACAGACACAAACTTGGGCCCATTCAACTATGAAGAGTTGTATGAAGAAACATTCAGTGAAGATGTAATGGGGAGAAAAGAGAGAATACTTCAATCTGTATTGGCACATGTTGCCCTCTTTCCTCTATCTGTCCAGTGTCGAGAGTTAATACTTACTGCAGCTGGAGCTTATAACCCTGCAACCAGACAATGTGTGGAATTGTAGGGAAACATCATTATTGACCTTACACCACAGATGATAAGGTTCATGTTCAATGCGCCTACCCCACAAAGCCCCAGGTAGCTCAATGAGGCCAAATCCCTACAACTAAATAGCAACAATAAGGAAACCAATAGGACTCACGTGAACAAAAACTGGATGAGGGTTGAAAACAAGTCCTTAGCCAAGCTTCTCGATTAGCCTAAAAGATCATATTTCTACAAGGGGATCAGTGATATAATTATGATGCTCTCCAGGGTGTTTGGGAAGAGAGATTCCTCCCAGTTCAAGGAATGGATGTTTTTGTTCATTCAAACCATTCTAGATGGCAGGCAACAATTTGATTGGTCGATGATTGTATCAGAGATCATACACAACCAGATGCTCAGAGTGAGAGAGACCAAGAGTGTCTTTATGACCTCTTATGTGATATATGCAGCTACAAGGAGGGGCATCTTTCTTGGATTGAATGCAGTTGGAATATTGGGAGAAGACAAAGGATAGAAAAGGGTGTGGGATCACTATGATCGGCTCACCTTGTAGACTTTTGAGTCACACTATAGAAGAGTTAATGATGCATTTTTGTATATTATCATTAACCGACTAATAGGAGATGTAGGCTACAGATTGAGCAGAGATGCCATGGCATTTATTGTAGAATGGGGACATTAGTACATCCAATACCCCAAGTTCACTTATTTTAGGCTAGCTAGTTTTGATGGCCACCCTCGTCTACTGCCCAGGTGTTGCAACAACAAAATTGTCTTGATGGAGTTCAATTATCAAGCTATAGCATTTAATCTCAAGTTTTCCAATAAGCACAAGACTGGTTGTCACAAATTCACCATGAAGTTGGGTGAGTATAGTTGTCCACACAATGTGGTAGCCAAGGTAATTTGTGATGAACTAATCCATTTGAAATTGAGTTTGTATACCTCTAGGAAGTATTTTGATCCCAAGCACAAGATGCAGGGTTTGCTTCCTACTGTTTTTGATAAACATTTCAATCTACTGGAAGATTTTTGGATGGATCTACAAGATGACTATGATCTGAGAAGAATAAATTATGAAAGATTTCCCATCCCACTCATGGTTGAGTATGGGGTAAAGGAGGACATTCCTGACGCAATGTCAGATGATGGGGTAACCTTGGATCCCCAATATGATGCTGAGAATATAGGCACTACGGACTTAGATCTAGTAGATTGGGATGCAAAGGAATCCATTGATATAAAATAGATTGCAAGGTTAGTCTTGGATAGAAGCATCCAATGGGTGGTTATGAGAATTAAGGAACCAAAAGCTCAGACTTCCAAAAAGAGAAAGGTTGTAGGTACCGCTCAAGGATACAAAAGAATAAAAAGAAAGATAACTCCTAAGGAGCCATTGGAGTTCTTCACTCCCAATTCTAGAGAGGAGCTTGAGCTTGCAATTCCTACTCAGGATGTTCCTGAAGATCATGGAGAAGAGGCTACAACAAAACCTGGTGCTTCAACAATAGTTGAAGGTGAAACATCAACTCAACCTCCTCTCACAGAGCTGCAAATTGGGGAAATTCCTATGGGAACCCTTCATAAGGAAGCTAAATCCATGAAAGAGAAGGAACCTAAAATTGAAATTCATGATATTGATACAAATTTTGAGGCTACCCCATCTGATAGGGAGACTCATGTGGTTGCATCCCTTGATGAAACTGAGGATGCAGGAACTGAGCATGTTTTGACTGAAGAGGATTAGTGGAAGTTGTTCAAAGATGCTAAGAGAGAAGCAAATGCCAAGGCACAAGTTGAAGCACTTGCCAAATAGAAGGAGATTGATGCTAAGGAACAAGCTGATGCATTGGTCAAAAAACAAGAATTGGAGGGTAAATCCAAGGCTGATGAACTGGCTAAGAAACAACAGTAAAGAGAGTGGGAGTTGAAAACTAAAGAAGAGAGATAAATTGGCAACGTTGCAAAAGATCCATGATTTAGAGGAGGAAAAAGCTAGATAAATTAGTGCATAGCCTCCCTATAAGTAATTTTGAGCTCCATTTTGTAAAGGTTGATTGATTGAAGAAGGATTAGCCACCTGATAAGATAGCAGATAGTGATTATAGTCTTAGGATTTTACTAGTTTTAAGAAAGATACGTTGAAGAATATGTTGTACTTAGATACTTTTACACTTTTTATATGGTTTAATGCCATTGGATGTTGTGCATAATTGTTTTCTATTTGATGCAAATCAATAGGGGAAACCGGATCTGAGATTATTTCATTGAATTATCTATGAATGGAATTCATTTATGTCTATTTGATTTGATGTTAGCAATGAGTGGGTGATATGTTTTGATCTTGAAGTAAAGTTTTGATGAATGGTTGTGATTGTTGAATTAGCACTGTGAATGTATGAAATGGTGTAGGTTATGCTATGGATTTCATCATGTTATGATTTTGGTTAATTAAAGAAACAGTTGTTGTTAAGGTACATGTCTAGATGTGAAAATTTTGTATTCATATTTTACTGTTCTAAAGCCTTGATCTATCTTTTTCTATTTATTTATACCCCCCAAACATAGATTAATTGATATGATGCATTTTGTATTCCTTTATACCAACAGGCCCCTTCAATATTACAGTTGCATTGGCCATTGAGTAACATCAGCATAGTTGAGAACCAACTACCAGGACCTTGGAAGATAGATTGCTTTATGTTATCTTTCTTTTTCAGGAGAAATAGGGTAGGGATATTTTGTTTAATGTTGCTATGCTATTTTGACCATCAACAGTTACTGCCCCTATTTCTAGTTTCCCAACCCCTGCCTTTCTGAAAATTGTGATGTCAAATACAGGGGAAGAAGTGAATATGAATATTGGGGACGTACCTAAGGAGGTCTCCCTTATGGAGGATAATTTGCAGTCATCCCTAGGGAAGGTTCAATATTTAAAAGTGGGTATTGATTTGGAAGAAGGATACTAGTGCATTCAGACACCAACCTGTCCTTGGAGGAAATGTCCTTCTTATCCCAAAAGGAGGCAGGAAACCTGAATGATACTTTAGCGTTGTTGAGATTTCCTTAGCCTAGAGATAAAGATGATGAGGAAAAATAGTCACAAGCCCCAATTAAATCTAAAAATAAGAAGAAGAAGTTGGATGTTGGGAGGGGAGGAAATAAGGTTGGTAGACCATCCCAAAAGGATTATAGAACCAAAGACACAGTTAGGGATGTGGTTGTTGGGAAACAAAGAACTTTGGATTCAATCACAAGATCGAAGTCCAAAAAGAAGTAGCCCTAGCTGTTTCTTTGGGATTTCAGTGGTGTTCTACCCTATTTTTCTCTATGAAGTATCTCTCTTGGAATATAAGGGGCCTTAATAGCCCATATAAACAGTTTTTGGTAAAAACTTGTATCCTAGAGAATAAAGTGGATGTTCTTCTCCTCCAAGAAACCAAGATGAAGAAGGAGACTTTTGATAAGTCAATTTTGAGCATTTGGCCTAGTGCAAATTATTTTGTTAGTGAGGTTGAAGGGACTTCTGGAAGTATTGCTACCCTTTGGAATCCCTCTAAATTAAAAAGAACTTTGTGCTCTGCTAGTAGGAACAGTCTGATGGTTTCCCTAGAAGATTTGGCTTCCTAGGAGAAATGGAACTTAATAAATATCTATGCTCCCAACTTGAGTAGGGGTAGGTTGCTACTTCAGGAGCACTTAAATGATGCTATTAAAAATAGAAAAGATGATCATTGGATGTTGGGAGGGGATTTCAATTCCCCCTTTCTTCCTTCAAAAAATTCAAGGGGGATGGATGACTATTCAGATAGCATGATGGAGCTGGCTGAATTCCTAAACTCAGTTGGCCTTATTGATATCCCTCTTCAAGGCTCTAAGTACACTTGGTCTAATAGAAGGAATGGAAACCATCTGATCCAAGTCAAGTTAGATAGGTTTATGATCTATGCCAATTGGAATATCTCCCAATTCCTCTCTCTTTCTAGTCTCCCAAGATCTGGCTCTGATCATAATGCTCTTGTGCTTAAAAGAAATGTTGATCACAACAAGGGACCTTTCCATTTTAGATTTGAAATTATGTGGAACCTTCACCTGGACTTTGCTGCTCTTATTAAAAGTTGGTGGGAGGAACCTATAAGTGGCACCCCTATGTATTGCCTGGTGGAAAAGCTCAGTAGAATCAAGCAAAGAGTGAAAGGGTGGAATAAGGTGACCTTTTGTAATATCTTTGAGATTAAGAATTCCCTGAGAAACAACTTAAAGGAAGTTTAGGATAACATGGAGGCTGGTCTTGTGGATGATGAGATATGTGCTAAGGAAAGAGACCTAAGATCTCAATGGTTTAAGATAAACAAAAAGGAGGAATTTTTTTGGAAACAAAAGTCTCGTGTTCAATGGAAAACTGAAGGGGATAGGAATACTAAATTCTTCCATCAATCTACCTTGAAACATAGAAGTAGGAATAGGATAATATCACTTTTGAAAGAGGATGGCTCCATGGTCTCCATCGAAAAATAAATTGCTAGGGAAGCTGTTAACTTCTTCGCCTCTCACCACATTGCCCCGGGCAATGCAAATCAGGTACATGATGACTTTCTAGAGGTGATCCCTAAAGTTATTTTTGATCTTGATTTAAAGAATATGAATAATGTTGTCTCTATGGAAAAATTTAAAAAGGTTGTGTTCTCTTTTGGTGCTTTTAAAGCCCCTAGCCCAGATGGGTTTCCTCCTACCTTTTTCTAGACCTATTGGGATATTGTCAAAAATGACCTCTTTAATGCTGCTAGAGATTTCTTCACGTCGAGCAAGCTCCTAAACCAATTGAATTCCACCTTTATTTCCCTCATTCCAAAAAATATTGATGCCTCTTCAATTAAGGATTATAGACCTATAAGCCTCTACAATACGGTCTATAAAATCTTCTCTAAAATTCTTGTGTTAAGGCTCAAACCGATGTTAGGAAAAATGATTGCCCCTAACCAGAAAGGTTTTGTCCAAGGTAGAAACATCCTTTATGTTGTCATCTCTACTCATGAAATTCTACACTCTATGGACCATTCTAAAAATCCTAGGATGGCCTTCAAAATTGATATATCTAAGGCCTATGATACAGTCTCCTGGTCATTTCTCCTTGTTGTCCTTAGGAAGTTTGGGATAGAAGGAAGATTCCTTAAGCTAATATTTGCATGTGTTACCTCCCCAATGTGCTTTGTTCTGGTTAATGGTGTCCCCCAAGGATTTTTCTCTTGTGGTCATGGTCTTAGGCAAGGTGACCCCCTCTCACCCTATCTTTTCATAATTGTTGTTGAGGTTATTGGAAGGAATATTCAAAATTTGGTGGACTCTATAGCCCTAAAAGGTGTTAAAGTTGCCTCATCTCTTTTTCCTGACTCCCACCAACAATTTTTTGATGATACTCTCTTGTTTGGGGAAGCCTCGGTGGGGGAAGATGGGCTTTGGAAATAGGTTCTAAATGACTATATTGTTGTTTCTGGCCAGTTTATAAACTATGAAAAATGAAAGATATACTTCTTTAATACTGACCACTTGGTCAAGGAAAGAGTGGTGAAAATATTGGGATGTCAGGAAGTTGTCCTACTTGCAGCCTACCTTGGGTTACCTTTTATTTCCAAGAAGGAAATAATTACTAGAATCAACTAATTGAGAGAGTTCAAAAAAAGTTGGCAGGATGGAAGGGGAAGCTTCTTAGCTTGGCTGGGAAGATCTAAATGCTGCAAGCCTCCTTACAAAATATTACTATTTACTACTTATCTCTCTTCAAACTCCCAACCTTCATAGGGGAAAAAATAGAACAGATTCAGAGAAGATTCATGTAGTCTAGAACTGAAGAAAAAAATAACTGTCTCTGGTTAGTTGGGAAAAAGTGTGCACACCAAAAAGTGTTGGAGGTTTGGGGATAAGGAGAATCAATTTTCTTAATAAATCCCTAACTTCTAAAGTTGGATGGAACCTCCTCGAAGGGTCTAAAAACTGGGTGAATATTTTCCAAGCCAAGTATTTGAAGAACGGGAACACTGGTTGTTTTCTCTCTATGACTGGCCTGCCTAGTGGTTCTGTTTTATGGAATCACCTTGTTAAAATAAAAAAAATGTGTTGAATTGGGGGTTAGAAAAGGAATTGGAAATGGTAAAAATACTGACTTTTGGAAGGACCCATGGATTGAGACTTCTACTTTTTCCTCAACTAATGGATTAAACCCCCTCAAACAAAGCCTAACCAGGATATGTGGCAAAAAGGTTTCAGACTATGTCAATTGGGAGATGGATGAACCTAACTAGAAGGAGTTCAATATGTTATTAAGGAGGGATAATTTAAGAGGTAAGAGATAGATCAATTGGGATTTGACCCTGTTAAGGCTTCACAATCTAATTGGGGAGGTGAAGTGGTTTGATAGTGAAAGGGAAGATGAATGGGCTTGGAAGGGTAGCTCTTCGGGCTATTTCTTTGTAAAACAGGCCTATGAGGAACTAGTTAAGCCATTGTTAGACATTAGAGATCATAACTGGGAAAAAGTGTGGTTAAAGAACTTGGTTCCTAAAAGTAATCATTTCTGGTGGGTTGCCTCACACAAAAAAAATCTTACCATTGACAACCAGGTCAAAAGGGGGTTCTTGTTGGTTAATAGATGCTCCCTTTGCAAGTAGGATGAAGAATCAATAATGCACATCTTCTTTCACTGCCAGTTCTCTAGAGAGGTTTGGTCCTTCTTCCTGTCGTTGTTGTTCACTGAATGGATGTTTCCTCACTCTATGAAGATGTTTATAGAAAGCTGGTCAAATTTCCCCTTTTCCCATAAAGTTATTTTTGACCTCTAGAACCAAGTTCCCCCCTTTGTTACCTAGGGAATATGGAAGGAAAGAAATAACAAGATCTTCAGGGAAGTGGAGAGAAGTAGCTATGAGGTTTGCATGATAATAAAAACACAAATCAAGGAAAATATGGAGGTTGGAAGATATAGTTTCTCCAAAGTTTGGCCGAATTACAAAGAGATGAGGATAAAGCAGATATGGGGTATAAGCAAGGATCTTACTAACCTAAATTGGACCAAGATGTTAACTAGAAAGTCTATAGTGTGGACCCCTCCTCAGAAAGATTGGTGTGTGTAAGAAAATATGTGAATTAAACTAATCAATAACACACAACAGATGCAATGTATTACATTAAGGGAATCTAAATTAACAAAACACAATTCAATAAAGTGACTCCTTAAAAACATTCCATCTTCCTCTATTCTTAAATGTCCTAGTAATTGTGCTCTCAGATCTTAATTATGCACTAAATTATTGAGATGCCACCTAAGAAACGAGTAGCCTCTAAGCTAGAATGTAGAAACTATTTCTACACCTACATGATTTTGATGTTCTTGATTAAATGATGAACTAAGTGATATGCAGAATGGTGATTTGTTGTATACAAAATGCTATTAAAATGATGCACTACTAGATTAAACTAATGGAAATGCTATGAGAATGATCCTAAATGCTATGAACAATCTAAGATACATCTAAGAATGCAGCCATGATTCTAAATTACTTGCTAAACTATTCTAAATGTTGAATCAAAATGCAATTAAGCTCTCAAATACTAAGATGAATTCTGCAAAGTAATTCAATGCAATCTTCTCCTATGAAAAAGTTGTAAATGAGCCTCTATTTATAGATTTCACCAAGGCATCAGGTGAGTTGGCAGCAATGGATGATCAAGATTAAGTCTGGAGAGATTGACGGTGAGAAGTGAGGAGGCTAGAGAGAATTAAGGAAATTGTCCCCTTTAGTAGAACAATCTTGCCAAGTGTAGAAAAGAATCAATGGAAAGAAGAAGCCATGTGTCCTTGAGTTGGTTAAAATTGTTGAGAGTAAATATCCATTTTAGAAATTACGAATAATTATTTTCATGTGACACATGGTGAGTTGGAACATGAGGTGGAAGGAGGTTAGGAGAATATGGAGAAATGTGACAAAAATTCAAATTTAAAAATTTAAATTTAATGACAGAGAATTAATCAAATAAAACAAATTAGTTAAACTTGTTCATTTTAATTAAATCATGAAGAAAGTGGTTTAGATAAGAGGAATTAAGAAATATGAACTATATAAATAAGCTTTGCAATTTATTTATATAGTAGAGGAAATAAAGATTTTATTAATTAAATATTTGATATTTAATTAATATTCTCCAGACCAATTTTGGATGTATACATTTTTCCCCTCTTTGAAGTGATGTGTTTACTCATTGCTTCAAAGAAAAATTTACCAGTGCTGTTAAAATTTCGACAATGCCCTAGACATCAATTTTCAGAAGATAACGACTGTATGCCCCTTAGGAGATAAATCGAGGAATTTTTTACAATAAAATATTTTTGATGATTTTTGAAATTTTCCGATGATGTATGATGATGAAATTATGATGTGATGATATTCCAGAGATTTATCTCCTAATATGGAAGAATTGAGCTGCCCCAATTAATTGACCCTTTTAAAAATTAAAATATCCCACCAAAATTACCCTTATTAAGGGGTAAAAAGTGAAAAGAGGATTCATTTGTGCATTAGTAATTTTGAAAATTTGTGGAGTGAGAGCATTCTTGAGCATTTGAATGAAAATTTTGATCCCCTACGAGACTCATTGATTTGAGCGGGTGCGGCGACACAATTGTCCAGTGGGATACAAACCTTCGGTATGAATTTCGAAACTTTTCTTGTGAATTTTGAATTAATTTTCCTATGTTTTTCCTTTCAAATTTTTGGTTTTTTCTTATTTCGGCGCATACAAAATTTTTTGTGGCGCATAGACTAGATGTTCTAGTGCATCCGCCTAGAGTTTTAGCGCATCTGATAGGTATAGTGGCGCATCCATAGACTATAATAGCGCATCCACAAATTGGCGCATAGATAGTCTGTAATAGCGCATTAGGGTTTTAGATAGGGCATCCTTGAGAAATGGCGCATTGAAGGAATTGCGCAGTGTATCAGAGGAATTCTCTGGCGCATTGAATGAAATGGTGCATTGAAGATTTGTTATGGTGCATAGACCGAATTTGATGGCACATCTACCTTTTAGCGCAATGAAGTACTATTATGGCGCATCTACAACAGAATTGAAGATTTTGTAATTTTACTCCTGAAATTTGAAGATGTTTTCTCACGTCAACCAATGATTTGTTTTTAATGATAAATTAAATGATTTAGTGATCTCATGATAGGCGAGATGCACTAATGATGATGTTGTTTTGACCTCATGATAGGCGAGGATCAAAATAGATGTTCACGAGATTTGATGGAAATCTTACTAGAACTGATAGGATGATTGATTGATGTTTGATTACTTTGTTGATTTGATTTGATTGATTGATGTGTTGATTACGATGTTTTATAATGATAGGAGACAGATTTAGATAATCTTCAGTCCCGAGAGACGTTCCCACGGACTTGGGAGATGATCCCACATCTATCACAGGCTGATAGAGATATCATTGAGCGATGTGGATTATCCTCACTAATTGATATGCCTCGGATTAGGATTAATCAGGGATTGTTGACTGCATTGGTAGAGAGGTGGCATAGCAACCACAACACTTTTCATCTAGCCACTGGAGAGATGACTATTACGCCCGAGGATGTCTACAGGATTTTGCAGATTCCTGTGGTGGGTGATATCGTGACCTATGATCACACTAAGTAGGGAAGTACAAATGCTCTACGCTGGATATTCCATGATGATCATATTGTTGGGTATGAGATTCCTTGGCAAGAGATGTTTGAGATGTATGCCCCTTTTCCCTTTGTGCTTTCAGGATTTTAGGTGGCTTCTTATGTCCCGACAAGAGGGAAAATGGATTATCCGTTGGTTGGGGTCGGACATTGGAGTAGATGATTTGGTTTGGAACCCGTTTCACTTGGGGTTCATGTATGCTTGTGCAGTTATACCATGATTTGCACTAGGTAGTGTACCTCAGAGGATCCAATCTATCCACAAGTGTGACCCTCTTACAAACGTGGGCTTGGGAGCATATTGCGGTGACATGGCTAAAGACAGATAGATTTTGACCATTTGGGAGACCCTATGTCTATGGTTATGTAGGCCCAGTTGTCCAACATAAGCTAGGAAAATTGGAGTATTAGAGACGAGTACTAGATGACTTGGATTTATTTACCTGGTGACTGTATGTAGACTATGAGCAGTGGGTTGAGGATCATTTGGAGGTGCCTTATTTTATGACTTCCAGATACCTCATTGGGCGAACACACTTTATTATCAAGAGATTATTGTTGCAGAGGGTGCTCAGACAGTACGACAGAGTTCAAGGGATGCCTTAGGGATTGGCTATGTATGCACGGAGGCAACAAGATGCGACCAAGTGGGGGCCCACATTATCTTATGATGTTGAATGTGATGAGTATCATCATTTACAACTAGTGATCTAGGATTACCTTCTGGATATTGTTGAGGGATATATGACTGAGGAGTACTCATAGTATTTTCTTGAGCATCCATTTCTGAGGATTTCAAGACCTGATGAGCCAGTTTTAGTGTTAGAGGACGATGAGGATAGACCACCCAGATGGAGGAGGGGTAGAGGTGGAGGCAAGGAGGAGGGAGGAGGCAGTGATGGTGGTGGGGATGATGGTGGTGATGATAGGGAGATGATGGTGGTGATGGAGATGGAGGAGGTGGTGCTCACCCTGGATTGGATGTTAGAGTTCCTTGCAGGAGGTGATCCTTAGTGGCAGCAGCACAGTAGCGGGTGTAGATACGGTTGTCCTCGCAACAACAGCAGTCTCAGATTACAACATTGCATGCCCAAGTTCAAACCTTTCAGGGCTAGTTGACATAGGTGCAGGGACAGCTATAGATGCGGACACAGTTGTTGGCATAGGTTTAGGCCCAACTCTTACAAGCCCAAGGACAGATACAAACTTTGACGATTGAGAGGGATGCTGCCAGACAATAACTCGCTTAGGTGCAAAGCCAAGGATAGGTACAGGTACAGGTACAAGTATAGGTTGTTACATTGAATGTAGAGAGGGATGTGTTGAGGTGACGGGCAGAGAAAGTAGAAGCTATCACTGAGAGATTGCAGCAGGTTGCGACAGATGTCGGGTGCGCAAACTATTTTAGGGAGGTCCATTGTACTGCACAGGAGGCCCAATTTTACATATACCAATATCATGAGCTGGTTCCTCCGAAGCAATGGGCGAGCTTTGCACAGTCCCGATCTGGCAGGTCACAGTCTCAGACAGTCAGTGTAGGTGTCATACAGCTATTGCCTAGAGATCAGAGAGATCCAAGTGCAGGTCCATCAGGTACAATGGGAGGTACAGGTCCAGGGATGTCAGCACCATCTAGAGGGAGCACTACCTAGCTCTGATATTTGATGCTTTATTGTGATGTGGACATGTATGCACTGATACTCAATGATTTACTACCATTTTGATGATGTATTTCTTCATATTCAGATATCCTTGTACACTTGACACCATTTTTGAGATATATATGCAGCGATGATGATGGTTGACCTATGTGTTTTATTGTGCGTTGTTCATGATGGATGCTTTTAATTTCCTATTATGTATGCTTATGTGATATTTCATGACGATGATATGATATGTCATGGATGCAACATGTGTTATGATCCTATGATACTTTTATGAATGATGTCTATTTTTTTTTTTTGTTGTACTTTTCTGATGCAACTATGTATGATGCAATGGATGGATAATGATGTTAATGCAAAAGTGGATGATTCTAATGATAGATAATTCTACATGTTCTTATGAATGTATGATATGCTTGATGATCTATGTTTTTTTGTATTTTCTAATGAAAATATATGAATGCCTATATGAAATGGATGAATGGAAATTTACATATGTTGGTGCTTTGTGTCTAAAAATGTATGACTAAATGTATATGGATGGAAATGATATGATCAATGCATTTTTTTTTGGATTTTCATGATACAAATATATATATGATCTAATGACTATGATGAATGCTTTATAGAATGACATGGTAATGCATTTGTTTTTAGATTTTCATAATGCAAATATATGATCTAATGATTAGATGAATGATGAAATGACATGATAATGCTATGAATGATGTTCTAATGCTCATGCATCTAAATGATCTTTTTGATAATGTCAAATGTACTCAATCTGTTAATGATAGAAATAACATCAGCCTTGGAGAAATCTATAAATACCACTACAACATCTAGTATGAATGCAACCTAAACATGCAACTCTAACAATGCAATGTTGTCATCCCAGTAATCAATTTATTGTGCTTGGTATCATCATTGAGCTTTTTAAAATGTTGAAATTGAGTACAAACATCGATGGTATAATTAAACCATGATGACCTGAGTACTACTTTCATGATGTTTGATAGTGCAAGTTAACACAAGCATGTAGGTATAATTAAACTGAGATGACCTGAGCATTCCTTGCGTAAACAAACAAGAGTTAATCATTTTCCTATGTGAATCCAGAATGTCATCAGTGATACTTTGTAGAGCACCTCCCACAACGATTCACATAGTAGTAATGATCAACTCACAGACAACAAACAAAGAAAAGAAAACAAATATATCATTCTCGATCATAGCTTCTCTAGTTCTTGACATCCTTGAGTTGCTCCTGAGAAATGATAACAATAATCACAATGCAAATAATTTGAAAATTTGTGTTAAAGTGATAAAATTGTGATTCAGAGTATCGTCACCAAATGAAACTTGTTTTTTGATTGATTTCTCTTGTTGTTGTTGATTCAGATTATTGTTTTTGGTGAGTTTGATTGATGTTCACAATTGTAGCCCATTTGATTGTTGTGTTTTCACCATGTTGTCATATTGTTGTTTGTCTATTGCTTTGTAAGCTCAAAGATGGATTGCCTCCAGTGAGTTCAGGATTTTTCCCCTAGTGGAAACAAACCAATTTTATTATGGATATGTACAATGATCGGCAAGCCAAAGTGAGACACAACCGACACAACAAAATATGCACATGAGGCTCAAATGAAGGATGCAAATAGTGACAGTAAAGAGCCAATGATCGACACACATTCCCACTGAGGAAGAAGCCAACCTGTCACAAATAGCACCTGTTTCCAGGTTTTCACTACTTTCTTTTATTGCACTTTTTCAGATTTTATGATTTTTTTGTATTTTTCTCTTTTTTGCTTTTTTTTTTTGTATTTTTCACTTTTTTGATTTTGTTGTCGTCACCAAGATGCCTGTTTTCCAAGTTTTCACCAAGGTGACCATTTTTTTAGGACATTTTCTGATGTTTTTTTTTTTAGGACTTTTTATGATTTTTTTGGACTTTTTCAGGACTTTTTTTGATGTCGTGGATGAGTCATGTGTAGAATTTCTTGAGATGGAGGTTGTTCATGGGCTCTTCAAACAGGTCCCCTTTTGGCATGGATAACTGGTATGCTCCTGACCCATAGACTGACACCATGACAAAGGGACCCAGCCAATTTGGTTCAAACTTTCCTTTCTTCTCTCTATCTTGCTGATTGTGTGGGTTCTCCTCCATTACCAGGTCACCAACTTGAAATGTTTTGGGTTTGAATTTATGATTGTAACTTCTGGACATCTGTTGTTGGTAGGCTTTTAGGTGGTTCACTACATGTTGGCGTCGTTCATCTAATAGTTCTAGTTCATGTAATCTAGATACCCGATAGTCCTCATCAGAGATGATACCCTTCAATGAAACCCTGAGAGATGGCAATCCAACTTCAATGGGTACAATGGCCTCAGACCCATATACTAGAGCATATGGTGTGGCTCTAGTTGGTGTGCGAATACTAGTGTGGTATGCCCACAAAGCAGGGTTTAATTGGATGTTACAATCACGTCCTGCGTCATTGATTATTTTCTTTGAGATTTTTAGAATAGTTTTGTTGGAGGCCTATGCCTGACCGTTTCCCTAAGGATAGTATGGCGTAGAGAAGTGATGTTGGACATTGAAATTCTCACACAATTCTTGCATGTCTTGATTTTTGAATGGTCTTCTATTGTCAGTGACAATGGATTGAGGGATGTCATACCAACAGATGATGTAATTGAGGATGAATGATGAAATTTTCTTTCTCGTGATGGTGATTAGAGGAACGGCTTCAATCCACTTTGTGAAGTACTTTGTAGTTGTGATGATAAACTTGTGTCCATTCGACAAAGATGGATGAATTTTACCAACAAGATCTAGTCCCCACTGACAAAAGGGCCATGTTGATGCAAAAGGATGAAGTTCTTCCACTGGTGCGTGGATGAGGTTGCCATGAATCTGACACTTTTGACATTTCTTGATGAACTGGAAAGACTCTTTCTCCATGCTTGGCTAGTAGTATCCTAAATGAAGGAGTTTCTTGGCTAAGTTAAACGACTTGAATGTGTTATGCAAACACCCTCATGAACTTCCCGTAAAGTTATTTTAGACTCATCACGTTCCAGACATCGGAGGAGAATTTCATCAAAACCTCATCAGTATAGTACATCCGCGATAAGAGTATGTTGGGTGGCTCGGTGAATGAAATCTCATTTTTTATTTCTATGTAGGTCAGGTGGAAGAGTGTTATCTTTTAGGTAGGTATAAATTTCACCATAGATTGAGGCATTGGTATCGGCTAGGTGACATATGACATGGGACTTGGTATCATCATAAGCAGGGGAAAACATTTGTTCCACCAAGAACTCGTAACGACTTCTCTTCTCGGGAATTTGTAACAAGGAAGCAATAGTGGCCATGCCGTCAGTAGCTTTATTGTCCAATCTTGAAATCTGTTCAAATTTGATATCCATGAAGTATTTCTTAAAATCATCAATAATTCTTTTGTAGGGCATCAATTTTTCATCCTTTGTTTGATAATCATCATTGACTTGGTTAATGACCAACTGAGAATCTCCATATACTTGCAATTCTAAAAATTTCCATTCTACAACTATTTTATTGTCGATGATTAATGCTTCATACTCTATCATGTTGTTGGTACAAGGGAACATCAATCTGTATGATTTTGGTATGGTATGTCCTTGTGGAGTGACAAATAAGATTCCTTCCCCTGATCCATATTGGGTGTGTGATCCATCAAAGTATAATGTCCATTATTTTGCAGCCAAGGTAAGGACATCAGTATCTGGAAATTCAATGTGTAAAGGATAATCATCTGGTAGAGGGGCTTCATCTAACTGGTTAGCGATGGATTGTCCTTTTATTTCCTTCCTATCCACATATTGGATGTCAAATTCCCTGAGTATCATAACCCACTTCGCCAGTCTTCCAGTTAGGTTAGCTTTGTTGAAAAGGTATTTGAGAGGATCTATTTTGGCTATCAACTTGATGGTGTGAGTTAGAATGTAGTGCCAAAGCTGTTGGGTGGTGAACACTATTGCCAAGCAAGCCTTTTCAATGGAGGTATAGTTGATCTCATAGCCATTTAGTGTCCTGCTGATGTAGTAAATTTCCCTTTCTTTTCCTATTGGATCCTCTTGTGCTAACAGGGCTCCCAATGATACCTCAGTTGTAACAATGTATAACAAGAGTGGTTTTCCTTCTGTTGGTGGTACTAAGATAGGTGGATTCATTAGGTATTGTTTCAATTGGTTGAAGGATCCTTCACATTTCTCATCCCATCAGAAAGAAACATTTTTGTGTAGAAGGTGAGTGAAATTATGGGTCTTGTCTGTCAGTTGTGAAATAAACCTTCGGATTGATTGGAACCTTCCTTGTAGAGATCGTAGCTAACTTATGTTTTTGGGTGGTGGAATTTCCATGATAGCCTTAACTTTTTCCAGATCTACCCCGATGCCCTTTTCTAAAACTATGTATCCCAGGAGTTTAGCTGAAGTCACTCCAAACACACATTTCTTTGGATTCAGTCGTACATTGAATTTTTCTAGTCTAGTGAAGATTTTTTCTAAGATCTCTAAATGTCCCTCTCTAGTATATGATTTAGCTAATAGATCATCCACATAGTCTTCCATGAAAATATGCATCATATCATGAAAAATAGTTGTCATGGTGCGCTGATAAGTAGCTCCTGCATTCTTCAGTCCAAATGGCATGACATTCCAACAGAATATTCCCCATGGGCATGTAAAGGTTGTCTTATCTTGATCCTCTGGAGCTATTTTGATTTGATTATAACTGGGAAAACCATCCATAAGTGACAACATGCCATATCCTACCATCAAATCCACTATGATGTCTATGTTCGGTAGAGGAAAATCATCTTTGGGACAAGCCTTGTTGAGATCTCAGAAATATGTACAAATGTGAATGCTATTATCGGGCTTTGAGATTGACACAATATTGGAGATCCACTCGGCATAGTCAATGGGTCTGATGAATTTGCATCTAACAACTTCTTCAACTCTTCTTTTACTAATAAGGTAATATGTGGATGCATTTTCCTTAGTTTTTGTTTGACTGGTTTTACTCCTGGTGGCAAGGAGAGATGATGCATGATGAGTTCTGGATCAATCCCTAGCATGTCAACATATGACCAAGCAAAGTTGACTTGTTTTTCTATGAAAATTTTGAGAAAAGATTGGTTTTTCTTGGTTTGTCAAAGATGTTGATAGATGTATAATCTTCACTGTCTCTTTATTGTCGATATTGAAACACTGGGTGGGTTCAATCAACACCTTTGATCTTTCCTGAAATTGCTCTGGGAGAGTATCAAACCTTCCATCCTTCAACGCCTCATATAGGTTTTCACCATTGGATGCACTCTTTGTTTTTACTTTTTTTGGATCTGATACTACCATTGAATGGTTTTCACCATCAGATCTATTTCCTGTATTATTCATTTTGTAGCTGGAAGATTTAATACTCCCCTATTCAGAAGCCTTGTTACGATGTTCAATGGTGGAATCTGTTTCAGGATTGTTGGCACAAAGGAAATTTACGATGGCATCATTGTTTGAAAATGTAGGGATGTCAAATGGCTCGGTTTGGTCCCAGTCTATGAGCTCAGGATGTACTAGGGGTAAGAAGTCACCAGAATGGTTAAGGTCGAAGATGGTAAGAGTCCTAATGGCTATGTCTTCAATTTTTCCAATAGAAAAATTGAGATCTATAAGGTAACTTTCCTCTGAATTATTTGTTTCACTTTGAATTGAATCATCTATGCTGGTATCATCAAGGTGTTGCAATCCTACTTCAAGCAGTCTAGAACCCGAACCTTGTCCCTCTTCGAGTAGGGGTGCATACTTATGTACCACATCAATGTCCTTGTCATGAATAGACTCTTTTGATAGGGAATCCCACTCATATTCATTAGAATCAATTTCATGATCATCACTAGCTTGTAACTGCAAGATTCTTTCAAGCACCTTATGAGTCATCTTTTCTTTTGTATCCTCTTTATAACCCAGCCCAGTCTTGTCTTTTGGATTAATTAAGATGGGTTGAATGTGTTCTAAAATTCCTTCTTTCCTTTTGCCTATAGGTCCTTTTCCTTCATATCCCATCTTTTCCAGGATAGTGAAACCTTTTCCATATTGTGTTGTTTGTACATTTGCAGTTGTTGCTTGAGATTCTTCTTCATCCTTATAGATCCAGTTTAGAATATCTTTGTCTTTTGCTTCATCAAACCTAGTGCTTTCTTTTATAAACCGACATCAAATTTGGTAACTGGTTGTGATGTCTGTTGTGTTGATGTTGAGGGTTGTCCATATGACTTTGGAGAAGAGAATTGTGAAAGACATAGTGATCATTCAATGAAATATTCACCAACACCTTTGTCTTTGATTTGGACTTTTTCATCAAATTTTTTTGACAAGGCATTCAATTGGGCTTCATGATTTGAGGAAGTGGATGGAGCAACTTCTTCTTTCTTCTCAAACTGTTTAGACATGGAACTGGATTGACCTTCATGATTTGAGGAGATGACCAACGGTTTGGATGAAGAACTTGACTGGCTCTGATCATTGAAAGGGATGGAAATGGAAGCTTCTTTGTTATGAGGCACAAAAAAATCTTGGATAGATTTTAGGGTATTGCAATACTGAGGACTATTTGAATCAGCCAAAATGGTGATTTCTTGGCCACTACAAGGAAACTTCAAACATTGATAGTAGGTTGACGGAACCACTTGCATTTCATGGATCCATGGGTGACCCAATAGTATGTTATAGGTCAAATATTTGTCTAAGACTTGGTAGATTACATCTTTCTGAATCGGTCCTACTTGAATAGGTAAGATAATCAATCCCTATGAAGATCTTTTGTCATCATCATATGCTTTTATTGTAATCTTTTTCTTTGAATCAATTGCATTCTCAGAAAATACTAAGGCATAAACAAGATTTAAAGTACATATATTCATGTCGGCTCCTCCATCTATTAGGACATGTTTGACATGATGTTTATGAATTAGGACTTCAATATGAAGAGCAACATTGTGGGGATGAGAAATAGATGTGTCATCATTTTTTAAGAAGGATAAGCAATGTGGCATAGTCAAATGTCCCACCATGGATTCAAATTTACAAACTTCCAGATTTGTTGGTACCGTTGTGTCCACTAGGGATTTTTCCAAAATCTCTTTGTGGGTGGGTGAAATCTTGAGAAATTCCAATATTGATATTTGTGCAGGGATCTTTTGTAACTGGTCCACTATGTTGTATTGATCGGATGAGGCAACAGATGTTTTAGATGAACTTCCTTTTAAGACATATTTGGCTTGTGCTCTCGTGGTTGCATTTACTGGTATGTTGTCTTGTTTCCCATTGATTTTAATGACATTGATTTGAGTATCATTTGAATCCATATCTATTTTGATGTCATTGATTTGATTTTCAAGGATAATGATGTCTTGTTCTTGTTGGATTGGAGTGTCATAGATTTGACTATTAGCTGCAATAAGGTCTTGATGGTCATTGGTTTCAATGGTATTCATTTGATCTTCTGCTACTGAGATGTGATTTATGACAATATCATAGGCATAGTTTATGTTCTTTCCCTTGTTGTTTGTTGTAGAGGACTCCCCTTTTTCATAATTCGGTAAAGGATTTTTAAATGCTCCGTGATCGGTATTTTTTTGGAGTCCCTCTATTCGTATGATCTTGTTATCTATCAAATCTTGTATTTTATGTTTCAATTGCATGCAACTGTTTGTTTGATGGCCTTTGCACTGATGAAATTCACAGTAATAGGCATCATTCCACCATGACGATTTTACTTTTGGTTCAAAGCCTCGAGTGTCGGGTAGTGTTATGAGGTTATTTTCAAGAATTTCCCTCAATGCAGATTCATATGATTGACCCAAAGGCATAAATTTTCTATGGTTTGATTGTGTTTGATACAATGGAGGTTTGGACGCGGTGTTACTTTGATTGTGGCCATTTTGATTATTGGGTGGGTTGACATTTTGATTAGTGCCTTGATTGATGTTTTGATCGGTCCTAGTTGTAATTCATAATAGATTAAAGACTAGTTTAGCATTATGTGTTTCGGCAGCACCATCGTTGGCAATCTTGTTCCTTGTGAAAATTTTCAGTTTCTCATTGTTGTGAATCTTCAATACCCCTCTTTTGACTAAAGCTTCCTTAATTTTAACATCGTTTTCTACCATCTTCTCAAAGCTAGGGGGACATTGTAATCACAGTCTATAGCTCATTTCACTGTTAAGGTTATCAATGAAAATCTCCATCTTTTCTTGTTCGGGTATGGGATGAGCGTATCAAGCAAATAACCTTCTCCACCTTTGTAAGAATACAAGAAAAGATTCTCCTTGTTTCTATTTGGTATTACAAAGATCCTTCATGGTTATCTCATGTGCAATGTTATATGAATATTGTGTGATGAATTTGTTAACAAGTTCTTTGAAGGATTTTATGCCTGGTTGTAGTTTCGAAAACCATTCCATACAATGGCCTCCCAAGCTATGAGGAAAAAGTCTCATTAAGTATGTGTCCTCACAAGCAAACTCAAGACTCATGGTTCAAAACTCTCTCACGTGATCTATGGGGTCCGATTTTCCATAGTATTTGTCATATTTTGGTAAGTCACAATTTGGGGGAAATGGTATCATGTTTAACCTTCTATCAAAGGGATAGGGAAAAATATCTTGCAACAAGTATCTTTTTGGAGTCCCTCCTTGCATGTCTTGCAATTGTTGTTGAAGCTTCTGCATTTGATGTGTTAGGGTAGCCATTTGATCCGTAGTGGTTGTTTCGATTTTAGTTTTCTTTGGGGTTCCTTTCAATTTATTGACATCAAAATCACTTGGTAATTTGACCCCTTGGTTTGCTAACATTAGCAGGTATTTTTCCCCATCCTTTTCAAAGATTCTTTCTAGGAATTTATGAAATTTGGGATCATGGTTTGCTTGTTCTATTTCCTCCTTTGTTATCTCTTCTGTTTCATTTTGAGAAATCTTGTGAAAGGTATTTTCTTTTGGTTCACCCATGGTATTTTGAGGTTCAAGTTCCTTGTCCTTAAGTTTTTTCTTTTGAGATCTTGTTAAAACGGGCATGCAAATGATGAAGGTTTGCTAAAATTTTCATCGTTATTTGAGAGTGCCAAAGGAATACCTAGGTCAAATAGAATTATGAATTCTATTGATGTAACCAAGGTGATAAAATTTGACGTAAAGTGTATTGTTTCAAGATGAAGGATGATAAATCTTGATGGGGAAACTCAACTTGATGACCCAATTTTGGGTTTTGATGATGATTGGGCACTTTTACATGTGGGATCAAAGTTCAGGTAAAGGATTTCACTTGGAGAAGTCAAATTTTACAAGTTTAGACTCTAAGGAGTTACTTAAGGAATAATTTTGAACTTGAGAAGATTCTACAATTTTGGTTCCAATTGTGAAATGGGGAACAAATTTCCTTCTTAGAAGAGATGTTCAAATCTTTGAAAAAGTCTTGGATTTTGGCAATAGTAAAACAAATACAAGTTGGGGTTATTCTTTGAAGCTTTCCTGTAGAAATTGAAGAGAAATCTATCTCTAAATTCGTAGAGTGTTGAGAGACGTTTTTTATGAGCTTTCAGACTACGAGCTATTGACTTTGGTTTTCGAATTTTAATCTTTCGTGAAATCATTGGAAAAAGACCATGTTTAGCCTCAATTGTTCCAGAGAAATGATCTTGGATTGGAAAATTTATCTAAATCTGGTTTCAAAATGTCGAATAGGAGTCAAATTCAGCTCTAGGGTTATGAATTTTGGTGAATGCACGGTAATAGTCAGTGTATGTGCTAAAAGGCAGATGTGCAATAACATGGATTGTATGTGCCACAAAAAGGTTTGAATGCACCACAAAATTAGGTATATGCACTGCAGAATAGCTCAGATGCGCCAAAGTTTCAGGTTTATGTGCTATAGAATTTGGTTAATGCACCACAGAAAGTAGGGGATGGGCTGATAAAAGTTGTGAATGCACTATAACAGTGGGTGAGTGCGCTAGAAAAAGTAGTTAATGCGCTACAGAAAATAGTGAATGTGCTGAACCGGGTAATGTAACAGTTTGTTGACAGTTTACTTGATTTTTCTAGTTTTTGGTCAGAGAATGGTTTGTTTCAAGTGATGTGTTCTAAATCACAGTTTTGCACTTTTCCAGTGTGTAAGGTTTTGTTTGAAGTTTGTTTTGAAAACACTTTGATAAACACAATCAAGCAATGTACACTCCTATGGCTATGAAAGACTATATTCTTTTGGATTCCATTGGGTTTTACCCCAACCGCACTTATTCTTAGTAGATGAATTCAAAAACTTGGCCACACGGGCTCCCCCTTACAGTGCACTCACTTATCAGGTCGACCAAGCTTCCAGCCCCCATAAAACTCCCATGGCAACTTGATCATCTCTACTAAAAACTATGAGAATGTGGATGCCTTTACAACGACCGTTGTTGTACCAAAGAATAGATAAAGGTTTTTGGCCAATCTACAACAAGGGTTCTAGTACGGTCATTCTGTTCATGGGGGATAATCCATGTGGTGAGAGACCATTGCTTCACTTCTCATTAGAACTATCCTCGTGATATTGGCCTTTGTTCCAGTATCCACATTTATATACCGGTTGGAAGTAGCTTGGATTTAGCGTGTTACCGGTTGGGTTGTTCCCTTGGGTGATTACTTTTTCCCACAAGGCAGACCCTCTAGGATAAACAAAAGAAAGCAAGTATACCTGTAGTTCGATCAATCTTTATTTCACATGAATAAAGAGTGAACCCATGTTGTATACTCCACTCACACTCGTAGATAAACAAGAGTGGGTCTAGCTTTTTGGTCACCTAGTTAAGGGGAGAGCGTATGCCTACCATTCAATACACACAACATACATGGTGTTCATTCCTTTCTAATTAGTCTAGATTCCTAATTTAAGCATAAAGTAAATAAATCACTCCAGCCCCTACATCAAATTTAATCAGTAGTTTGCAATAAATGTTTCTTTGACAATGTTCTTGAGTTTTAGCAGATTTTCTATCATTTATAAAGCTTACACAACAGAAAAAAACATTCATTAGTTTTCAAACTCAGAAGAAACTTGCAGAGAAAATCAAATGCGACATTATAGTAAGTAGATGCACCAAAAAGGTAAATGTGTTGCAAAAATAAATCAATGCGCCATAGAAAATATGAAATGCACTATAGAAAGTTGTCAATGCGCTATAGAAACCCCCTTATGCACCACAGAATGGCATAGATGCACTGGAGAAATCCTTTGTTGCGCCAGAATAGTCGATGAATGTGCCAAAGAATCTTTCGTATGCACCGGGTGAATTAGCGGTTGTGCCAGAGAAACTCATGTCCGAGCCTGTAAAACATACTTTCCAGAAAATATCAAAATAACAGGGGCTAGGCCTCACAATGGCCACCAATTTATGTGTGTAAGAAAATATGTAAATTAAACTAATCAATAACACACAACAGATGCAATGTAATACATTAAGGGAATCTAAATTAACAAAACACAATTTGATAAAGTGACTCCTTAAAAACATTCCATCTTCCTCTATTCTTAAATGTCCTGGTAATTGTGCTCTTAGATCTTAATTATGCACTAAATTACTAGGATGTCACCTAGGAAATGAGTAGCCTCTAAGCTAGAATGCAGAAACTATGTCTACACCTACATGATTTTGATGTTCTTGATTAAATGATGAACTAAGTGATATGTAGAATGGTGATTTGTTGTATACAAAATGTTATTAAAATTATGCACTACTAGATTAAACTAATGGAAATGTTGTGAGAATGATGCTAAATGCTATGAACAATCTAAGATACATCTAAGAATGCAGACATGATTCTAAATTACTTGCTAAACTATTCTAAATGTTGAATCAAAATGCAATTAAGCTCTCAAATTCTAAGACGAATTTTGCAAAGTAATTGTATGCAATCTTCACCTATGAAAAAGCTGTAAATGAGCCTCTATTTATAGGTTTCACCAAGGCATCAGGTGAGTTGGTAGCAATGGATGATTAGGATTAAGTTTGGAGAGATCAACGGTGAGAAATGAGGAGGTTAGAGAGAATTAAGGAAATTGTCCCCTTTAGTAGAACAATCTTGCCAAGTGTAGAAAAGAATCAATGGAAAGAAGAAGCCATGTGTCCTTGAGTTGGTTAAAATTGTTGAGAGTAAATATCCATTTTAGAAATTATGAATAATTATTTTCATGTGACACATGGTCAGTTGGAAGATGGGGTGGAAGGAGGTTAGGAGAATATGGAGAAATGTGACAAAATTCTAATTTAATGAGAGAGAATTAATCAAATAAAACAAATTAGTTAAACTTGTTCATTTTAATTAAATCATGAAGAAAGTGGTTTAGATAAGAGGAATTAAGAAATGTGAACTATATAAATAAGCTTTGCAATTTATTTATATAGTAGAGGAAATAAAGATTTTATTAATTAAATAATTGATATTTAATTAATATTCTCCAGACCAATTTTGGATGTATACAATTGGATTAAGTGTAACTTTGATGGGTACTCCAAAGGCAACCAGGGTGTAGTAGGGGTAGGGTGATTTCTCAGAAACCACAAAGGGGAGTGCATTGTGAGCTTCGTTATTAACTTGGGTGTTTGTTCCAATAACAAAGTTGAGGCTATGGCTATTTTAGGGGGCTTAAAGACTCTTAAGGAGTATGGCTTTAAAAATGTAATTCTAGAAAGAGATTCTAAGTTAATAGTAGATATATTGAATGGAGTGGCCACACTCCCCTAGGAGCTAAAAAATATCATTGACAAGTGTCTATCCCTCAAGAGTTATTTTACCAACTGCAAGGTGCAACATGTATACAAAGAAGGGAATAAGTTTGTTGATTGTGCTACCAACGAGGTGCTGAGGTGTATGGGGTGGACCCGTTGGGTTAATAATAACCTACCAAGGTCTTTAAGGGACATGATTTTAAATAAAAAAATTGAGAATGATTATAATTTACAAAGATGAAGTGTGGAAGTTGCGTGGGAAGCTTGGGAGACCTTGTGTTTTAAAAAGAATGCAATTTAATGACGATAATTTTTGTACGGTGTTGAGTTGGTTGATCTTTTTTGGAGGTAAAATTAATCATTATTTCCTTCCTGAGGTGATCAAGGATCACATGGAGATTTTCAAGTTGCGAAGGGATGTCAAATCTAATTGTGTCGATATGCCTAATGCCATCTCTCCTCGTATTTGTGAAGATTTGCAAGGTAAGATTATTAATGAGATGTTAATTACTTGCAATAATAACTATGAGATCGTGGCTCTAGGAATTGTGTTGTTGGCTTCCCCTAAAAGAAAGTTCTTGATTCCTTATTTTTTATGGGCTTATTTTCAAACTTTGAGTAAAAGAGTTTTCTGCAAAATGGGTAGAGAGTCGAAGAGGTGGGTGGTTATGAAGAATAGCTCACACTAGTCAAAAAAATTGCAGAGTACTAAGATGGGTGGGTTGAGGAAGCACACAAAGCCTCCTAATTTCTAGGCGCTCAAGCAGAATATAGATTTGTGGAGATTATTTGATAGTGTGGGCATGGTTCCTTTCTTTGATTCTATGAAGGGTTACAATGAGAGCCTTACTATAAATTTCACAAATTTGTGGAGGAAGGGAAATGTTGCTATCGGTGTTGTCAAGTTTGAAGTGAAAATGAGGTTTATCGTGAAAGCTAAAAGATTACAGAATCAAGGTATAAAGGTGGCAAAGAAGAGTGGGGATGACTACCAGATGTTTGTGGATAAGTTTTTGCATGACAGGGAGAACCTAAAACTCTTCCAAAATGGGTATGTTAGGTTAGAGTTTTCGCCTCCCTATGCCCTGGTAAGTTTGTTGTCATGAGGTATTTTACGTTGGAAGAAAGATACATGTATGTACATGTGTATCATTTCCCTTTGCTAAATCATATTAGGCATGGTGAAAGAATTAATTTTCCCTTCTACTTATTGTATTCCTTGCAAATTAACATAGAAAGGTGCTAGCCCTCCCCTGCATCAAGGATTGATGCTTTCTCTATATAAGCATGCTCTTGCACTAAACCCTCATGGTAACCCTCTTGTTGCTAGAAATGATAATAAAAATCACAATGATGGAGATAATGAGGAACCCCATGTGGATGCAAACCCTACTAAGGAACCTAATCATTGCCTGCCTCCCATTGTTGCTACTAGAAGGGTGTTAATTCCTGCTAATATCCCTTCCCCTATTGCTAATGTTTTGAACCCTTCTACCCCTATGACTCAAAAAATTGTTGGTAAAGGTTCCGTTGAGTTTGAGCTTGTGAAAGCAACTTTGGAGAAGAGAAAACACTCTCCTCTTCTCCTGGACTTACCCAAGTCTAAGAAGTTTAAAAAAGATCTCAATCCTCAAAATGAAGTCATTACTATCAGTGAAGAGGGCATGCAAAAAGAGGATTTGACTGAGAACAAGCAGGGGAAAGTTAGTGGAGGTAGTGGTCGTCATAGGTTAGCTCGCCTGGCTAAAGTTGCTTCTAAGGATAGGAAAGGAAAACAAAAATCACTGTGTATGAAGAGGAAGACTTGGATATTGAAGAATTCGAAGCCCGAGTGGATGAAGATTTTGATGGGATGGATTTTGAGGATTTTGCCTATGATATGGGGGAAGAGGAATCAAAAGAAGAAAAGGAAGATGATTATGAGGAACAAACTGAGATGGAGGAGGAACAAAAGAATGATAATCTGACTGTTTCAAATGCTGGGAATACCAGAAATAAGATTAATACTAATGATTCTAGCATGAATTTTATGAAAATTAGACTAAATTATTTGCAGGTATAGATGGACGACATGGAGAAATCCTTGGTCATGCTGATGAAGGTGACTAAGAGGCTGATGTGAAGAGTGATGTTGGATGTTGTTTCTGGACAAACAAAAATCACCAGGAAGCTGAAAAAACTAGGGAAGCTTGATGATTTGAAGGTGTTGGATAATTTTGAGGTACTTGACTAGAGGGAGTATATCTCCCTCATTGGTGAATATGGGGACCTGTTGAGAAAATCCAAGTAATGGATTTCTCTTT
This sequence comes from Sequoia sempervirens, assembly GCA_007258455.2. NCBI lineage: Eukaryota > Viridiplantae > Streptophyta > Pinopsida > Cupressales > Cupressaceae > Sequoia > Sequoia sempervirens. The sequence continues at coordinate 177,509 of VDFB02015210.1, forward strand.
TGATGTTGTTTAATGACTGCTCTCCTCTTTTTTTCTTTTTGCTTCCAGATTGCTATTTCATAATAGCTTTGTTATGGTTTAGGACTACTTGGTATATGGTAGACTTGATTAATGTCCTGCGTAGCTTTAAGTACTCTAGCAGTAATTTCATGTTTTTGATTAATTATGGTTGGTATATGGTTATGGTTATGAATTATGGCCTGTGTGCCACCTTGGATGTTATCTTTTGATGCTTTCTAGTGGTGTTGTTTCCCATATTTTTTCCTTTCCTTTTTGTTTGTGTGGCTGTAACCATGGGATCAAGGCCCTTTCCTTGCTTATCTAATCAAAAACAATCATACACCTTTCTCAAGGGTATGACATATACACAATAAATAGTCAAAAAATAATAATACATACTATTTTGATTCTATATCTCTTGTGTCTTATACTATTTTTGTCTTAGTCACAAGTTTTTCATATCTTATAACTTCATATAGATTCCACTAGGGCTATACCTAGGCCACAAATCAATGGTACCAATGTGGTTTGTCTGCATAGTGCATGACTTGTATAATGTGATTGGAGTACCTAAGCTTTGACATTGAACCTTGACATCCATCAACCTACCTACCAACCTATTTCAAGATGGCTAAACCAATGCAAGAGGGGATATGCATTGATCAAGAGTGAGATTGAAGAAGCATTGATGGCCTAATATAAATTCTTGTTCAACTAGTTTTTAGAGGTCCTTGAACAAGTGCATATATTGACCTCATCATTAAGTAAATATTTTTTTGGTCAAGTCCCCCTACATTTTAAGTAAACTAAGATATGACTATATTTGAGGGTAAGACTAATGCTAATGTTTTAGATAACTATATAGAGTAGTTAAAATCTTACTTTTCAGTGATTGAATTATGTAGTGAAGAGAAGATAAAGAGTTCTCTCCTAAAACTTTCTTCACATATCAAGAAATGGTGATAATCCCATATACTTTGGGAGGAGGAATACATAGATGGAGAATATTAGCCAACTTAGGATTAAATCTTGGAAGATTTCAAGAATGAATATTATTTTGAATATTTTTATGTTGATCACTATATATATTTGGTCATAATTACAACAAGGACTTGACTAATTGGTTCAAGCATACAATTATTCCTTTAAAAAACTATACATATAAATTTGGGGTCATTCAAATTGAAGTAACATTGAATTCTTAAGTATTATAGTAACTTGAAACCAACCATCCAATCCAAACTAAAGTTGATCAAGTTAAAGACAATGGGAGAAGCCTATGACTGTGTGACAATATTTAACAAGTTCGAGCAAAAAAACAATTGGGAAACAACTAGCATGTCATAGAAAACACTACCTTCAAACAAGATCAAGTCATCCAAGATAGGTAAATGATGTGATAGACACAAGATTTATATTCATGCTAATGTTGAGTGTTATTCTTAGAAGATGTTTCTTACGAAGTCCAAAATAGAGGATGATGATATTGGGACCTTGAATGGAATCATTGACACAAATCCCAAGATCATGGTCAATATTACATAAGCAACAACCCTCTTACCTAAGGAAGCTATATTAGAGTGACTATTTCAATCTGATGGTGATAGTATGAAGAATATAATATCTTTAACAAGTATTGAGAGTTTGAAGCTACCAACCATGTCTCATATGCATCCCTATAAAATTGGATTTATTATCTCCTACAAAATGCAAGGTATACATTTTATTATCTAATACCACTTTTCATATGTTATTCATCCTTTTCAATGTGAGATAGTCTATGATGCAGTGCTAATGGAGGGTTGTGATTACTCCTTGTAAATCCATATATGCATAGTCATATGTGTGTATATACAACACCAATATAAAGATGATTGTGCTATTCATTTATACACACACAACATTTTACATCTCACTTCTAGCTAAAGAATGACTTGTATTGAAAATAGATCGGATTCTAGAAACCATATTTACATAGAAATGTTCTATTCTTATATATAGATTTTTTAGAAAAGATCAACTCCTTCAATAAGCCAAATGGCTCACTAAGTAGCAACAATAAGTCAAGGCTTCACATGATCTTGTGGTAACACCTAGACCATTCTTATGACCTACAATAACTATGGTGATACTTCTTAAATAGTGTGCGGTACTCATAATCATATATTAGATGCTCACAATAACATAAATATCAAACAAACACCTTCAACAAGTGTTGTACATGGTCTAGTAGTGGTGCAAAGCACTCTACATAGATTCAAACAAACTTATGGTGATCATACCTCAACTAAACACTATGTGGTTTCTACCATGGATTCAATAGGGTCTAGTAAACTTTTAGGTCAATTAACAAATTCCAAATCACATTGTATCTCACCAAATTGTATTAAGAATCAATATACAAGCTTTAGACAATATGGTTAACACAATAATCAAGGTAGAACTCACAAGGCTTGTGGCATGCCAAGTTGTTGTCCAATGTACTAGGTACCTATTAATAAATGATTGAATCCCACAACCATCAAGGTACAAGGATTTAAATAAGGAAATTGTTACACTTCTATATGAGATGATTCAATTTCCTAATGACTCTTGATCTCCATGGTATGAAATCTATATTACATATGTACTATATCTATAACATTAGGGATTCATGTAAGATCCTATAAGTAAAAAAATGTAAATAGAAGATAATAATAATACATCTTTCACAAGGGTATGCATGTACACATTAAAATAAATAAATAATAATACATTTAGTATTTTTTCTTATATATCTTTGTGTCTTAAACTATTCTATTTCACAAAAGGCTTTGCAAATGCTTAAAATTGACCTAGATCCTAATCTAGGGAGTTATCCATAAGATTATACCTAGGCCCTAGATTAATTGTATAATGGTATCTCGTGACTCCATCATTTGAAAAAATCTAAATATATTCATCATAAATTAACTATGTAAATTATCTTTAAATGTGAATTTTTATTTCTAAGGAAGATTTGGTGAAACTGCCCCCATGACATGAATCCATGATCATCCTAAGAGGATATTATGTGATAATCTACCAAATATCACATGGAATAAATCATTGAGTTTAATTGGTCCCAATGTGATTGGTAATGGAATTTTACCCAATGTCTCTCATCCAATATTATTGAAACCTTTGATGATAACCTCCAATTAATGTAAATTAGATGTATCTATCTTAGTTAAATGTAAAAATCCCTCACCAAATAATTCAATGAATATGTCCTCACTTTATATATAGGCCTGGAACTATTATTAACCAAGGGACATTTGGGGTTGTTTTTTCATACCCAAACACTATGTGTAACATTGACAAATGATATTTAATGATTATGCTAGGTAAAAATTGTTTAGATTCAAATATTATTGTATTATCATGATCACAAATGGAATCTATAATGATTTATAGGGAAGGATTTATATTTGATTTAACGTTTCAATAATACCACCTAAGGTGTGTTTTAAGATATCTCTACATTATTTATATGTATACATAAGATAACACAAGGATAATTTAACTTAAGTGATTTGTAACTATTTAATGGTGTTGTACTCCCTACATGATTTGGCTACAACTTTTGGTGTAAGAAGTAGGTTGAGATTAGGAGGAAAATCTTATTGATTGACCATTTATTTTTTCCCTCTTATCATAGGATTGTCCATATGTTTTATTTTGAATGATAGTAATTTGTATTATTATCATTTTATAGCACCAAAGGTTTTTCCCAAGGAAGATTTATATGATCCCTTGAAAATAATTAGTTTAGGTTTAGGTTTAGTTGATTAGAAGTTTTGCAAGTATAAATTATATGATTCTTTTAATATAATTGATTTTGGTTTAGTGTTAAGACCATGTGCATCCAATATAACTTGAAAGACAAGGGGTCTAGAATAAAAATATGTGAAAGAGGATGATAACCATTTAGGAAGTGTGAAGTTATTACAACATCAAATATAAGTGTCTCAAGCTTAGAGAATCTATTTGTGGTAATTTTGTAGTAAGACCAATTAGATTGGAGCTTGAAGAATTGTATTACATAACCACTTGATCCATGTTTGCCTCATAATGAAGTCCAATAGAATCATGCAAATTCATATAGGATCCCCTAGCATTACCTAGGTTGTGGCCTTTAGAGGTTAGAAGAGTAATACCATCATGGCAATGCACTCTAGGATGATTGAGCGGGTGCAAAAAGACAGGGGGCCAAAAAGTGGCCACCCCACTTTCAAAAATTAAAAAAAGCTATAACACGAGCGTGTTATAATGTGCTCTCATTATTGATTATTTGAGAAAAAAAGTAAACTTCATTTCATTTCATTTCCAAGAAAGCAAAAACTGCTCTTTTTTTGCCAAATTGTTGTCAAAATGCTACCATGATGTTGGGGAGGTCAAAGGAGTAGGATATTTTTTTTGTGTGAATTTGGTATTAAATAGGTTGTTTGAATATGTTTTTTGATGTAAATTTATTTATTTTTTATGAATTGTTAATGCACCCCCAAATCCTCCTAAAAATTCTAATTCACCTCATGCTCAAATCCTTGCTAAAAAACAATCTCAACAAATACCTCCAACAATTCCTCATCATGCTCCAAGAACTCAAGAAAATTTAATGGGGCAAATTGAAAATAACAAAAAAATAAATTAAGGAGTTAATTGCAAGGTTGAGAGATCCTTCAGGCACAACCTCACATAGAACCATGCTTTCTCAATGACTTCAATCCATAATATCTCATGTAGATTCAATTAGTAAGCAAATAACTAGTTGTTCTAAGAAGATATGAGATTTTAGACAATTTTATGTAGAAAAATTATCATGTAAACAAGTTAAATATGAATTTACAAAATATGACTTGTGTGCACTATTCATGAACCCTAAAATGAATCAAACCTTATATCCTATATGCAAGAGGTTCCCTATCCATTGGTGCAACCACCAAGGGATAAAGAACTATTTTTGGGAATGGTGGTGGATGGTTTTTGACCATCCTCCATGAAACAACAATGAGGTGCCACAATATTTTTTGAGGAAACTCTACTACGAGTTTATCTTCAATAAAATCCCAAACTATTTTGGCATGTAGGACTTCTAGGATAGAGGTGGGGGCTCCACACAAGATAGAGTGGGGGCACATATTGACACATAACAGCCAGCGAGATCACTTGCTAGACCAGTGTATATGCATGTGACTATCCCTTCCATTTTGAAGAAGAGTGGTGAGGTGGATATATTGCATTCGATTAGTTCCCTCACTTAGAGCCTCATACAACATACCAGTCCTCTAGCATACGGTGAGGAAGGTGAGTCTTCGAGGAGTCGAGTTCTACCTCATTTATGTCAGCATTGTGGGTCACTCTATGTTTATGATCCCGAGGATAGTCAGGATGCAGGTGCCTATGGTACATTTGTAGCCGATGAGATGGTGATGATAGATGCCCTCCTAAATGACACATTCAACCTTGATAGTCAGGTAAATATCAGAAAGATCATTTAATTTAATTTATTAAATTTCATTTTTGAAATGCAAGATTAACTAAATTAGTTGAATGATTATAATGAAATTTTAGGGTCATAGTGTTCACCCTATTTTCAGTGGTCCCCCGCCTCCCTATTACACATCTATTGCAGAGGTATGTAACTAGTAAATAATTATAAATATTACATGCAACTAGCAAAACGTTATATGAATGGTATTCTTATATCTCATTTTGGATGTTGAATAGGTTGATCTTGGACCTTTGATAATAACACTTGGCAATGGAGGTGGTCATTAAAGTTTCACTTAGGTAATACAAAGTATTTTTAATTTTAAAATAGAAAAAAAAAATCATAATTGAATAATGTTTAATGACTTGAAGATTCTAGATAGTTTGTAAGTATGCTTTGTACCTTTTAATTAATTTCATTTAAGGTTGCTATGTACTTCATAATCTATGAATTTAATTTGTTCATGTTGTTGACCTCCAAAAATATAGGCTAGTGGTGTCAATTAATTATCCACCTTCTATAGACCTCTTTATTATATTACCTCTTGGGACCTCCATCGACCAAACCTAACTATTCTATGTAGTTATGTTATTTGCACAACTCTTGATCAAAACTTGTAATCAATTGTCTAGGCAACAAATGAATACCTAGGGCTAATTTATATGATTTTGATCATTCATTGAATCCAATCCTATATTACATTGATCCACATACTTCACTATGTAGAACACATATTCATCATGAGACATGTAAACTTCACTATCTTCATTAAATTCAACATTCATCTTATACAAAACATCATCCTCTACAAAACCAAATCACATTCTCAAGTAAGTATTCACTATGCAATGGTAAAATATAAACTCTAATCCAACCATGATACAATAAATCCTTTAATAAATTCCATTTTTATGTCATATTCACTATAGTTATGGGATTCATAACTAGACTAAAACTAACATAATAGTCCAATAACCACCTATTAAACTATGAAGCAATATATAGTTCAATAAGTACTCAAAATTTTGTTGACTATGTCATACATTATAAGCCATGACCTGCATCACTAGATTCTAATTTTGGTAATTGAATAATGTTTTATTTTCAGATGATGCAAGTAGACACTCCTGATATTAATACAATAATGGAGCATGGTGTTGTTGCAGTAGTAGTGAGCTCGACACCTTTGACCGAGGTATGAGGCAAATTAGTAAATTCCAAATTAATATATTCATTGTTTTAGTTGTCTATTATTGAAAAATAAAATGATTATGTATTTGTAGTTTAATTTATATTTGGATGGTTGTTATGGGGCTTCGCAATGCCACAACATGAGTGTGTCATTGGTGTGAATGAGGAGAGAGATCATTTGGTTGCGGTAAGTGATTATTTTGTTAAATATTTCATTTTATATAATGTAATTTTTATATATTAATGTCTATAATTTTTATTGTAATAGGTGCAACTCCATGAAGAATTAAATAGGAGGTCTAGTGAACAAATTCAAAGTAGACCACCATCATACTCATCTCCATCCCCCAAACTATCAAAGGTTGCTCGTGATTTATTTCCTTCACCTGGAGGGAAATGACTATTTATTAGGGCCCTTTGTTGTATGCCTATATGGCATTTTTGAACATATATTTTGTATTGCATATATGTGACATTGTAATCCCATATGGCATTCTTGTAAGCCTATATGGCTTTTTGTATATACGTTATACTTATATCAACATATATTGATGTATGCCTATATGACTATTTGGTTACTACATATCTTTTTTATTGATGGTGTCCATATTTGTATTTTAAATGATTATTTAAAGAAATGAATAATTATTTGATGTAACTATAAATGATTAAAATTTTATTTCAATCCGCTCTTACAAAAATGTTCCTATATTATTTTCTTATAATAAATGAAGTGCTTCAAAACATGCTAAGATGTTTATCTCTCAAGCATGTAATGGAAACACAAGGAAAAAGAGCTAATTAAGGATTATATTTTTAGATTTCAAGTTTTTGATAATAATATGTTGCCTTCATTATACAATGACAAGCTTCAATAGATATTTGTAGATGGTTTACTTCAAACATTTAAAATCCAAGTGTATTCCATGATTCATAACTTATTTTTTAGATTTATGCATTATTGTTTGTAAGCATTATCACACTTTATGAATAATATTCTTTTTTATCCATTCATTCATAATATTTTGTTGTATTGATAAAATGAAGACAACGAGGATGTGAAGATTTTTTATCATGATGTACCTTTACCTTTTTTAGTTTCCCAGTGATCTTCACACTCATTTCACCTATATTTGTTGGTTAATTATTATCTTTCCTACACCACTATGTGTTTGTGGTCTTGGATGCCATATTTTTTCCATATAGTTATGGAATCAAGTTTTATTCAAGATAAAGTATAAACAATTTACACTATGTTTCCAATAATTTTATTCAAGTACCCATCCTCTAGTTGATCGTTCACTACTTTAAATTTATATAGGTATTCTTCATGCCCACACTTTCCTTCATCTCAAAAAAATATATTCTTATATTGACCAAAATGTTTATGACTACATTGAGTTCAATCGACAGAGGAGACTAGTTCTTTGGTGTAGACCATTTGGTCATAAGAGTATAAAGACACCTATGTTGACCAAAAATCATAAAGTATACTTATTTTGTAGCCACCCCAACTTGTTGGAATTGTAGATTTACCCCCATGAGATGAAGAATGTAAACAATGCCTCTTGACAACTTTTTACTAAATGCAATTGACACTTTTTAGAACATATGAAATATCATTGCCACAATGGAATGACTTGGATATATGAAAAACTAAGAGATTTTATCATAGAGAGACCCTACATGACCTTATAAGTTTAGAAAAATTGTTTCTAAGTACCATGGTTTTCAAGTAATAGCTCGTCAAAGTTTTCCACTTTTTGGCACTTAGGGCTTTTAAGAGAAAGTGCCAATACAATGTACCTTAGAATGATCTAGCGTGCTGGGGTGTGAAATGAGACCTTTCCTACCATAAACCCACCCACCCTGACGTGTTGGAACTATCGGTTTGGCCACACAATGAAAAAAACAAAAATTAGGGTATCTTGCAACTTTCTTTTGAATGCAACTGACACTTTTTCCATCAACTGAAAACTTCTCACAATGGGAAAATGGATTGGAGATATGAAAAAATGAGAGAGGTTATTTTAGAGGGGCCCTACATGATCTTGTACCTTTAGATGAAATGGTTGTAATTGCCACAATTTTTGAGAAAGATATCGTCAAAGTTTGTTGCTTTTTTGCACTTTGGTCTCTTAAGAGAAATTGTTGGTGCAATGTATCCTGGAGCACTCTGGAATGTTGGGGTGTGAAATGAGACCTTAGGAAACATAAACCAACCCATTCATATATGTTGGAACCATTGGTTTGGTCACATGATGGAAAAAATAAAAAATTATGCCACCTTGCAACTTTACACTGCATGCATCTAACACTTTTTCCATCAACTGAAAACTTCTCACCATGAGAAAATGGATTGGAGATATGAAAAAATGAAAGAGGTTATCTTAGAGAGACCCTATGTGATCTTGTAACTTCAAAAAAAATAGTTGTAAGCGCCATGGTTTCTGAGAAATAGCTCATCAAAGTTTGTTGTTTTTTTACACTTTGGTCTCTTAAGAGAAATCGTCGATGCAATGTAGCCTGGAACATTTTGACATGTTGGGGTGCAAAATAGGACCTTGCCTAGAAAAAACATACCCATCCAGATGTGTTGGAATTGTCAATTTGGTCACACGATGAATAGAACAAAAATTACGCCACCTTATAACTTTCTTTTCAATGCATTTGCCATTTTTTCCATCAACTAAAAACTTGTCACCATGGGAAAATTGACTTGAGATATGAAAAATGAGAGAGGTTGTTCAAGAGGGACTCTACGTGATCTTGTACCTTAAGACAAAATGGTTGTGAGTTCCATGGTTTCTGAGAAAAAACTCATCAAAGTTTCTTGTTTTTTGCACTTTAGTCTCTTAAGAGAAATTTTCAATGCAATGCAGCCTGGAATGTTATGGCATGTTGGGGTGTGAAACAAGACCTTTCCTACCATAAAATTACCCATCCAAACGTATTGGAACTATTGGTTTGGTCACACGACAAACAAAACAAAAATTACACCACCTTGCAACTTTACATTGCATGCATCTGACACTTTTTCCATCAACTAAAAAATTGTCACCATGGGAAAATGGATTGGAGATATGAAAAATGAAAGAGGTTATTGTAGAGGGACCCTACATTATCATATACCTTTAGATGAAATGGTTTTAAGTGCCGCATTTTATGAGAAAGAGCTCGTCAAATTTTTATGCTTTTTTGCAATTTGGTCTCTTAAGAGAAATTGCTAGTGCAATGTAGCCTGGAATGTTCTGGCATGTTGGGGTGTGAAACGGGACCTTTCCTAGCATAAACCTACCCATCCAGATGTGTTGGAACTATTGGGGTCACACGATGAATAGAACAAAAATTACACCACCTTGCAATTTTACACTACAACTTTTTGACACTTTTTTCCATCAATGAAAAACTTGTCACCACGGGTAAATGGATTGGAGAAATTAAAAAAATGAAATAATTTATTATAGAGGGACCCTACGTGATCATGTGCCTTTGGATGGAATGGTTGTAAGTTCCAAATTTCATAGAAAGAGCTCGTCAAAGTTTTTTTTGTACTTTGGTCTCTTAAGATAAATCATTGGTGCCATGTAGCCTAGAACATTTTGGCATGTTGGGGTACGAAACATGACCTTTCCTAACATAAACCTACCCATCTAAACATGTTGGAACTGTTAGTTTGGTCGCACGAAAATCAGAGCAAAAATTACGCCACCTTGCAACTTTACATTGCATGCACATGGGCATCACAAAGAAGGACAAATCGTGATCAAAAGACAACAACATTGAAAAAGGTTTATTCGTCACAAAGGGAAGCATCTTATAAGCATGTTCACTACTTCACATGATAGTCATGAGATTATTGCCCCTTTAATTATTGTGATCATGCATTTAACTCATAAACAATGATTGAAGGCAGAGGTACTAATAGTACTTATGAAGAGGAACAATACAGTATAGGTTAGCACTATGGATCAATCAACCCTCCATTTAATAAAGAGAAGTTAGAGGCACTGTCACATAGAAATGTATGGTTAGTAGGATTTCTCCTAGTCGGAGGTACTCTCGCATAGAAGTATGAGTATGATCATGATAAATGAGATTCATTACAGTCATAAAAGTGCTCATAGTAATGAGGGTTTCATTAATTCAAGCATACCTCATGAAGGACATTCAAATGGAAGGGTGAAGTAAAGGATGAAATTCATCTTGCAAGGGCAGAAAGGGTTCAATAAGACATTTAGTGTCATATCATTAAGGTAGAATGACCAAGGAAGTAGCATGACAGCCAACAGTCAAGTGAAAGATCTCATGTAGCTTGAGGCAATTTACCACACCAATGGACAAAGTTTTGATAGGGTAAAGTTTCTTAATGGGCAGAAAAAAGGGGTCTATCATTGCACAAGAAGGACAACAGAGTCATTCCCAAGCACTAGGTGCTACTATTGTTAATCAACTTGGCCAGAACCTAAATATGAAAAATTCAATTATGAAGGAAGAAGTTGTTAGTGTGATTGAGAATGTACACTTTACAAGTAAGATTGAATAAATATTAGCAAATGATAACCCTATCTTAGAGAAAAATCTTTAAAATATCAAGAATAAAATGAAGATAGAAAATAATACAATTATTGCAAATGATTCATCTTTTTCAAAAAATGTGAATGTTGACATGAATACATCAATCTTGCACTTGATAACAGTCTATTCAAAATGCAATGGAAAAGGTGGAGATGGCAGTAGAGATGGGCAGATTTCATGAGCTAAGACCAAGGGTAAACAACAAAAGAAAACTAGTCATAAGTCAAACACAAAGGGTAGAGCACAATCCATTCATGAGGACAATCCATACAATAAGCTAGAGTGATAATGAATTGTCAATTTTCAAGCACACTGCAAACACAATAAAAGTCAAATCATATCAAGCACGAAGGGTAGTGATCTTGAGATTACGAGGACAGACCTAGGAAAGAACATAATTGGACAACAATTTCACAAGGAAGGGACGATAAAGTGACAGTATTCCATGTTCAATTTTCAAACCTTCAAATATTGAGGGAAACCTTGTTGATTAGTCAAAGAAGAGATAGAGGGTGTATTCAAATCTATGTTTCCAAAATGTCTATAATCTCCAATATCCTATACATATCCCTTTTTGTTTCAAGGAATGCAAGAGTGAAGGAAAGATAATTGGAGAGGTATATTATGAAAATCATTTTGCTCTTTAGGAAATTTCTTTATTTTCAATATTTTCATTTTGAACTATAATATAACTTCCCTCTCATAACTATCATTCAAACCTTAATACTTTTCTCCTCATAAATCTACTACCAATACCTTCCTTATGATTCCCTACTCTATTATATTGACCTTTTGGTTGTATAGTAGTGTGTGTAGGTTGTATTTTTTTTTATGTCATTTTGGTTATCTTATTGTCATGACATTTATCTCCATGATTGTAATCCTTCTACTATTTTTTCCAAACTGAATTGTATGAAGAGTTTCAATAGGAGTATTGACAGTTCATATGACCTACACACAACAAAAACAACTATATCAAACTCCAAAATATTCAATGAGAGCACTCATGGCCTACTCTTTTTTCCTCTTAAGATGAGTTTTCTTTCCTTTAGATCACACATTCTTCATAGGTTACTTGGCATTTGATTCTTTTCTATGGACCCAATATCCTACGAGTATAAATAAGACTAAGGTCTTAATACAATGATTAATCCTTCCAAACTCTAATAGTGTATTCTTTCTCATTTTGACTTGATAGTGAAACATGACAAAAGATAGTGAATGTAATTTTTATCATAGCAAACTCCACTATGTACCATTTTAAATAGACCTACCATAAATATGCATATAATTTGCCCTCTATTCATTGTATATGTGTAAAAATAGGGTTTATCACTATCTTTTAGATTTTTATGATCAGAGTGTCTTCTCTCTTGACTACAACTTGATCATACCCATCCTAGCAAAATAATGTCCCTTTCTCTTATTTTAAATCTATCGCATGCAACAAGTATCTATGACATGGACTATCTTATTTCCCTTTCTCTTATTTTAATCCTTGGTGTTGATTCCTCCTTGTATATTTTGTAATTTGTTTTCATTATAATGGAGCAAGACGGAGGACAGACATGTCAAGCACCAAAAATTCTTATTTTAGAAAATGTAGCAAAAGTCTGCCCAAAAGCATGACAAGGACTTAAGTGAAATGCAACAACAAGAAAATGAGAAACTTTAAGTTAAATAGGGGCAGCAAGTCCTTCCTATGCCATATGAAAGCTACATCGAAAACATAAGTAAATTTGAAATGCGGTAGAAAAAGGTCAAGTGATTTCCACCCAAGTGTTTTGAGTGTGTAAAAGTGTTGAAAAATTAGTTGATCTCAACTCAGCCTTTAAATTTGAGATGCATTTATAGCACAGATGGGTCTATGGAGATGTTTTTGATGTTTGAGATCAATTTAGTGAAAGAAATAAACACTAATATACTCTACTATGAATTAAGAAAGAAAGAAACACTAATACTCTTTCAATCACTAATATACTCTAACTATCAACTGCAATACATTAATATCAAAAGAAACATTGAAAACATAGAAACCCAAAAAAAAAAAATTATTCATGATTAATGTAAAAAATGAAACATATCGATTGTGTTAGATTGAGTTAGAATGAAGAAGAGGTTTAAATCTACAAAAGAATGTGATTTAAAAAATTGAAACTTTATAATATATGTTCCTTTCTTAGAGCAGAAGTAGGAGAATAACAGGGCATGTGGGCCTGGATCACAAGTGTCCTACCTTTTTTACCATTTTAGAAATCTACAAAACATGCTCGTGTTATAACATGAGTGTGATTTTACTTGCATGTAAAACACGAGTGTGATTTGGATTGCTCTAAACGATGCATAATCTCAACTTTTTCAATGTGCGCTTACAATTTTTATTTGATGAATTTGTTAAGGTTTCTTGAACATTATCATGTGTGTAGGGGGTTGGGTTGAGGTATATCTATGATACCTTTCTTCAAGTAATGATGACATCTTGTAAGTGCTATGTACGTGTTGTTTTCTGTGTGATATGAAATTTGACCATAATTCCTTTGTTATATGTCATATGTGTCATTGTATATGACATAAACCTTTGTGTGTGTTTACATTCAATTCAACAACCCTATACCCTCAATCCTAATACCCTCAATCCTATACATTAAAATCTCAACCCTAATCCCTCAACCCTATACCCTATACCTTAAACCCTAAACCCTACACCCTACAACCTCAACCCTCAACCCTATACTTAAACCCTAATCTGTCAACCCTCAACCCTATACCTTAAACCCTAAACCCTACAACCTCAACCCTCATCCCTATACCCTATACCCTCAACCTTATGCCCTAAACCCTAAATATTTTCCCTCAACCATATACCTTAACCCTAAACCCTACACTCTCAACCCTTCACCCTATGCATTACACCCTCAATCCATACCCTAAACCCTATACCCAATATCTTAAACCCTAATCCCTATACCCTATACACTTAACCATACACTCTTAACCCTTCACCCTATGCCTTATACCCTCAATCCCTCAACCCTATACCTTAAACCCTAAACCCTACAACCTCAACCCTCATCCCTATACCCTATACACTCACCCTTATACCTTAAACCCTGAATATTGTTCCTAAACCCTCAATTGTAAACCCTCAACCCTATACAATCAACCCTATACTTAAGCCTCGATCCCTCAACCCTCAACCCTATACTTTAAGTCGTAAATGTTGCACCCTCAACCCTTAACCCTATACCTTAGAGACTCAACCTTGAACATTATCACTTAATTGTAAACCCTCTGCCCCATACCCTATACCTTAAACCCTAAACCCTACACCCTACAACCTCAACCCTTCACCTTATGCCTTATACCCTCAATCCATACCCTAAACCCTATACCTAATATCTTAAACCATAATACATATACCCTATACACTTAACCATACACTCTCAACCTTTCACCATATGCCTTATACCCTCAATCCCTCAACCCTATACCTTAAACCCTAAACCCTACAACCTCAACCCTCATCCCTATACCCTCACCCTTATACCCTAAACCATGAATATTATCCCTAAATCCTCTACCCTCTACCCTAAACCATATACCCTCAACCCTATACTAAATCCCTAATCCCTCAACCCTCAACCCTATACCTTAAACCCTAAACCCTACATCCTCAACCCTTAACCCTATACCTTAGACACTCAACCTTGAACACTATCCCTCAACTGTAAACCCTCTACTCAATACCCTCAACCCTAATCCCTCAACCCTATACCTTAAACCCTAAACTCTACACCCTACAACCTCAACCCTCAACCCTATATCTTAAACCCTAAACCATACAATCTCAACCCTCATCTCTATACCTTATACCCTCAACCTTATACCCTAAACCCTAAATATTATCCCTCAACCCTATACTTAAACCCTAAACCCTACACTCTCAACCCTCCAGCCTATGCCTTATACCCTCAATCCATACCTAAACCCTATACCTAATATCTCAATCCCTATACCCTATACACTTAGCCTTGGATAATCAACCGTGAACATTATCCTTCAACCCTCAACCCTTAACCCTCAACCCTCAACCCTCAACCCTCTACCCTCTACCCTCTACCCTCTACCCTCTACCCTCTACCCTCTACCATATACCATCTACCCTATACCCTATACCCTCAACTCATTAATTAAGCCCTAATCCCTCAACCCTCAACCCTATACCTTAAACCCTAAACCCTACAACCTCAATCCTCATCCCTATACCCTATACCCTCACCCTTATACCCTAAACCCAAAAAATTGTCCTCAACCCCATACTTAATCCCTCAATTGTAAACCCTCAACTCTCTACCTTATACCCTATACCACCAACCCTATACTTAATCCCTAATCCCTCAACCCTAATTCCAACAAGTACTAAGGAAAATTTAGAGAAAAGGATGAGAAACTTCTTCTAGAATGGCTTAGAGGACAACATCAAGTTTCCACTCATCATGTATGGAAGAAAATATTATAGCCAAATTTAGAAGGTGGTGTGGGGTTGAGGTGTTGGTTGTTCCTTAATCAAGCATTGGGGGTAAATTTAGTCTGGAGCATGGTCGACAACCCATAGGAAAAATGGTTAAGGATAAGTTACAAAATAAATACTTGGAATCAGAAGCGAGTGAGTGTATATTGACAACACAAAATTCAACAAGTGGCTCAATCATATGGAAAATTATTTTGGGTTGTAACCCTAAACCCTACACCCTCAAACCTTAACCCTATACCTTAGACACTTAACCTTGAACATTATCGGTCAGTTGTAAATCCTCAACCCTTAATCATGTACCCTCAACCATATACTTAAGCCCTAATCTATCAAACCTCAACCCTATACCTTAAACCTTGAACCCTACAACCTCAACCCTCATCCCTATACCCTATAACCTCACCCTTATACCCTAAACCTTGAATATTGTCCCTCAACCCTATACTTAAACCCTCAACCATACACTCTCAACCCTTCACCCTATGCCTTATACCCTCAATCCATATTGTAAACCCTAAACCCAATATCCTAAACCTTAATAACTATACCTTACACAATTAATATTATACACTCAATGATCTGAAAATTATCCCTTGACTATAAACCCTCAACCCTCTACCCTCTACCCTATACCCTATACCCTTAAGCCCTAGTCCCTTAACCCTCAACCCTATACCTTAAACCCTAAACCCTACAACCTCAATCCTCATCCCTATACCCTATACCCTCACCCTTATACCCTCAATCCAAAATATTATCCCTCAACCCTATACTTAAACCCAATACTTAATCCATCAACTGTAAACCTTCAACACTCTACCCTATACTTAAGCCCTAATCCCTCAACCCTCAACCTTGTATCTTAAACCCTAAACCCTACACCCTCAACTCTTAGCCCTATACCTTAAAGACACTCAACCTTGAACATTATCCCTCAACTATAAACCCTTGACCCTCAACCCTATACTTAAGCCCTAATCTATCAACCCTCAACCCTATACCTTAAACCCTTAACCCTACAACCTCAACCCTCATCCTTATACCCTATAATCTCACCCTTATACCCTAAACCCAAAATATTTTCCCTCAACCCTATATTTAAACCCTAAACCATACACTCTAAACCCTTCACCCTATGCCTTATACCCTCAATCTATACCCAATATCCTAAACCCTAATCCCCATACCTTACACATTTAATATTATACACTCAATTTAGGTTGAACATTATCCCTCAACTATAAAGCCTCGACCATCTACCCTATACCCTATACCCTCAATCTATACCCTAAACCTTGAACATTGTCCCTCAACACTATACTTAAACTGTAAACCATACACTGTCAACCCTTCACCCTATGCCTTATACCCTCAATCCATCAACTCTATACCATATACCTAATATCCTAAACCACAATCCCTATACCCTACACACTTAATCTTATACACTCAATGGGATGAACATTATACCTCAACCGTAAACCCTCAACCCTATAATTAATCCCTAATCCCTCAACCCTCAACCCTATACCTTAAACCCTACAACCTCAACCCTCAACCTTATAGCCTAAACCTTGAATATTGACCCTTAACCCTATACTTAAAACCTAAACGATACACTCTCAACCCTTAACCCTGTGCCTTTTTAACTCAACCCATACCCTAAACCCTAAACTCAATGTCCTATATCCTAATCCCTATACCCTACACACTTAATCTTATACACTCAACAAGTTGAACATTATCCCTCAACCATAAACCCTCAACCCTATACTTAAGCCTTGACCCCTCAACCCTATACCTTAAACCCTAAACCCTACACCCTCAACCCTCATCCCTATACCCTATACCCTCACCCTTATACCCTATACTTAAACCCTAAACCCTACACTCTAAACCCTTAACCTTATGCCTTATACCAAAAACCCATACCCTAAACCTTATACCCAACATCGTATTACCCTAATTCGTATAACCTAAACACATAATCTTATACACTCAACCCTAAACACTATCCCTCAATTGTAAACCCTAAATCCTCAACCTTGTACCCTACACCCTCAACCCTTAACCCTATACCTTAAACACTAAAACTTACACCCTCAACCCTCATCCTTGTACCATATACCCTCAACCTTATATGTTAAGCCCTAAACATTGTCCCTCAACACTATACTTAAACCCAAAACCATAAAATATCAACCCTTCACCCTATTCCTTATACCCTCAATCCCTATACCCTATACACTTAACCCTATACCCTCTACCCTAAATGTTATCCCTCAACCCTCAACCCTATACCTTAAACCCTAAACCCTACACCCTCAACCCTCATCCCTATACCCTATACCCTCAACCTTATACCATAAACCTTGAACATTTTCCCTCAAACCTATACTTAAACCCTAAAACCTACACTCTCAACCCTTAACCCTATGCCTTATACCCTCAACCTATTCCCTAAACCCTATTCCCAATATCCTTAACCCTAATCCCTATAGCCTATAAACTTAACCTTATACCCTCAACCCTGAACATTATCCCTCAACTGTAATCCCTCAACCCTCAAACCCATAATTAAACCCTAAACCCTATATTCAACCTTGTATCCTAATTTATCCTAAACCGTAAACCCTCAACCCTATATCAAATATCCTAAACCCTAATCCTTATAGCCTATACACTTAACCCTATACCCTCAACTCTGAAAATTACCCCTCAATCCTCAACCCTATACCTTAAACCCTAAATCCTACATACTCAACCCTCATCCCTATACCCTAAAGCCTAAACCTAATACCCTAAACCCTATACTCTAGAGCTTCAAGTTGACCATTTTGGTGTATAATTTTGACACACTTTTTAAAGCCACTTTGGGACCCCTACTAATGGTGAATACTTGCTCTAAGGAAATGGATGCCAAAATAAGTACATACAAACATACATACAAGCATACATTCATACATACAAACATACATACATTCATACATATGCATTTAATCACACAAAAATACACACATACAATCATACATACAAACATACATACATAAAAAAATATACAAACATACATAAATAAAACATACATTTATACAAACTTACATAAAAAAAAAATACAAACATACATACATAAAACATACATTTATACAAACTTACATAAAAACAAATTAAAGCGAGACATAATGTGAGAGCATTTTAACGTGCTTGCCTTTTGTCCTGCTTGGGGAATCCTAAAGCCTTTGGCTTGGATTTTCTTTAGACTTCCAACCCAAAGGCTTGGACTACCTTTCCAATGCCCAAAAACATGTTTTTGCATATTTTACAAAATTTCACATAATCTTGTTTGTGCTAACCATCAGGTTTGCACGTGTTTCAAGTTCGAGTAAAACAAACACCCGAGAAATGTTAATCTCTCTCTTGACTATTTAATGATGTATTTTTTTTTCACATTTTGACTATGTTAAGGCTTTTATCTTTAATTTCTTTTGTTAATGTATCCATTTTATATCAAAAACCAATGTTTGGTATTTTTTAACTTTATTTTTTAACCATTCATTCAAATTTCAAATAAATTACATTTTTATAAACTAGACTTTATTCTACAGATATTAAAAAAAAGAATTTATTTTTTATTAGATTTCAAAAATTATAGGGTTTGCACAGTCAAATTTCTATTTTTTAGGATGTGTCCAATTTGAAAATTCATAAAAAATTATATATTCATTAAAAACTATCAAAAAAATCAAGACTATAATACATGATATTAGCTAATTTCTCACTAGAGCGATTTTAAAAATACTAAAAAAAAGTTAACCTAAATTGGTGAACCCATAACAGACTCTATGTTGTGTTTTTTTGAAAAAAATAAGACCAATTTATGTGGGTAACTTTGTTGAACCCCTTAATCTCTACCATTTTCAAAAAAAATAGTAGTTTAAAAAGTACATTTGAAGCTCTACAATCCTTATTTTTGTTGCATCTTAAAATTTTGAGTGTACCTATCCCCAATTTCTCATCCAAGGTCAGTATTTCTTGATTTAAAAAAAAAAAAAAGTGGCCACTTAAGACCCCTTTTTGGCCCCTCATCTTTGTGTACTTACCCAACTATTAAATACATGTGTAAATTCATTGCTATATAATGGAATAAAGTAAAATAATCAAGACATACCATATAAAACCATTACTGTGAACCCAAGATCCTAGCACCTGCAAAACACAACAAATACACATATTAGAAGATTGAAATGCAAGTTAGAATCTAAGTTCCCCATGAAATCCGTTTAAAAAGCTTAAATTAGGAAATGAAATGAAGAACACAATAAGAAAGCAATAAAAGAGATTGAATCCTAATTAAACAAGCAAACTCTTAATCCCATAGGGGAATTGGTGCCAATTTGATGTGAAAATTGGCCCTTTCCCAACTCCTATGATGCAAGATTGATGTGTGATGAAGAGTGATCCACTTGATGAAGATTCAAACATGCTCCATGATGAAAATCTGCATGACCTAACTATGAAACTTGATAAAATAGATGAGAATTGTTATGCTTGAGTATGGATTTAAGTATAGTAAGTTTGCTCAAATTGTGGATGCTAATATGAGAAAGGAAGCCTCTTATTTATAGAATGAAAAAATTGGAGAAATTCCCAAAATGAAGCAATGTGGGACTAACATTCAACCAATGGCAAGGTGCCACTTGTCAAGAGATGGATGGATGGAGGATGTGCACATTTTGATGAATGTGCCCATAAATGCATAAATTTGAAATTTGAAAAAGGTGAAATGACAAGGTGGAGGGAGAGCCAAATATAGTAATGGCCACTTGGCTCAATGCAAAAGGACATGTAAGATGAATAAATGCCTTTTTGGAAGGACAAAATCCACTTGGATTTGAATTCAAATTTGAAGGAATATTCTCTATTATGCCATGTTGAGAGAAAATGGGGATTTAATAAATGAATTAAATCTATTTTCATGTGCAAGTGGCAAAAGCTAGAGGATGGGACATGAATTAGGATTTAATTAATCAAAGGTTAATTAATTTAATGAAGGATTAGATGATGTGACAAATTTGACTTAGATTTATGGGTTGATTTAAATAAAATATGAGAAGAATATGATAAAATGATTAATTAAATAAGGATTTTTTATTTATTTAATTAAAGGAGTTGAAGTTAGATTAAATCAAATAAGGTTTCAGTTTATTTAATTTAATGAGCTAGACTTTAGGGATTTAATCAAATAAAATTGATTATTTAATTAAATAGGGATAATTAGATCAGATTGATTCATTTAATTAAATAATTTATTTAATGCTTCAAAGAATAAACTGTCTCGATCAAAATTCAAAAATTCTCTAATTTTTTTCGGATGCCCCATTGTTGCCCTAGCGAATGAAGAATTATGCTAGTATACATGCCCCACTGCTGCCATAGCGAATGAAGAATTACGTTGGTATACATGCCCCACTGCTACCCTAGCAAATGAAGAATTACGCCGGTATACTGCCCCCTTGAGAGATCGAGTGAAAAGGTTCAATTTTAGGGTCGATCTCGTGACAAAGAGGTTCAAGATTAGTTCAGCTCGAATGTTTGATGTAGAAAACTTTGATGATATAGACAATCATCTGCCATGGGTAGCCTCATGCCTATTTTGATATATTACCCACACTTGATCCTGATTTCTACCATGACAATGTATATTTTGATGATATATATGATATGAGATGACGATGATTTGATGCGATGTTCTATTCTATTTATGGATGCTTGTTTACTTTCTATATGTGATGCAATGTGATGCAATGATGCTATGATGTTTATGATGTGCATTTATTTTTCAATATCTTTTCTTATGTGTTTTTATGATGATGTGTAGATTCTTATATGTGTTATGGGATAATTAATGCAATGTTATGATAAAATGAATGCAAATGATGTAAATGAATGCAAATGATTATAATGCTATGGGATGTTTTATGATATGATGGATGCAGATGTTACTTTAGAATAACTAATCTATATTATGATGGAAGTGCAATGTTATGATATGATTTAATACTTGCTATATGATATGCAATATGCAATGTGTAATGTGTTGACGATTTGTGGATGCAGGATGGATGCATTGATGATGATGAATTTTGATTAACTGTCATAGTACCATGTTAGTATGAAAATCAAGAGATAGAAGAAAATAAGGGATTCCAACAAGACATGAGATGATGATAATGTTGATGATGATTTCTTGCAAAGGAGTTGGGATTTTCAAAGGACCAATTATCTTATGTTTGATTACACACATAAGTACGATGCATCAAGGTATAAAGAACCAGGATGGCATTGTACCTAGTGTGATGGACTTTGACATGACAATCAGATTGGAGTATTTATGTTCACACCTAGCGTATGGAACCTTATTCAAAAATGCAGTTCAGATATTCAAAGCATCTCAAACCAAAACATAGAAAGGAAATCCTTCCTATGTGGTCAAGAAGATATCAAAACATCCTCCCTACATCTAAAAAAACACATATGACCAAGGTTATATTACAAAAATATCCAACAAGCATAGTAGATAAAAGATAATGATCATTGCCTCATTCCTATCTCTAAATCTTTTGATTAGACATCATCAAGAGGTTCTTGGAATGAGCACAATAAGATAAATCAACAGATAAAGATAAAGTAAACAAACAAGCTAATGTTCTTCGATACCGCTAGCCAAGACTAAACTACTGTGATGCCTGATGTTGATGTCCATTGTAGGAAGGATGCATCCTAGGACATGACGATATCAGATGATTTTGATATGGGACTGATTGGACGATAGGCTATTGACACAAAGAGTTGACTAACTTGTTTACGTACTGACCTAGACTTAAAATTTTGATGTTTGAGTTTTCACTTTTGAACTGCTAGACTTGTTTCCGATTGTTTTACCAAAGGTTGGGGATGATGATTGATTTATTGTGAGTGATGTTTATTGCAGGTGAAAGTGAGATGAGACAGATGGATTTTTCAAATATTTGGATGTTTTTGGAGTTTTTGAAATGTTTTGAGGTTGTTTTTGGTATTTTTTAGATTTTACAAATGTTTTGATTTTTTGAATTTTCAAATGTTTTGGGGTTTTCTGAAATTTTGACCAAGAGACTAACCTAAGGACCTATCCTAGGGGCCTCAGGGGCTGATCAATAGATTAACCTTGCCTACATTATACACATAGATACCACGTAGTTTGACTAACACAGACTCGATTATTGATGAGATATGAACAAATGGATTGTCAGTTTATTCTGACGGACTCCTAGAGGACTAACCTAAGTGTCTCGGGGGATGATCAAAGATCATCCTTGCCTACATTCAAGGCTCAGAGACTCGTAGTTCGACAAGACGACTCTATTTTTTACTTTTTGACTGAATGTTTGACCTGTTTTTGGATTTTGATATGATTTGAATGTTTTGGGAATTTTTTATTTTTCAATGTTTTTTGATTTTTTGATTTAGGGACTTCAAGAACATACATGAATCTGATCTGATGAGAGCATGCCCCCAGTGTGATGCAATAGACTACTCTGATAAAGGTAGGACAAACTGAACTTGAGGATGGGTCGAGTAGTATTAGGAGGGATCATGGCACGAACACAGGACCAAGCTATGATGCGTACACAGATGGGTGATGGATGATGATATGGAATGTGATGGATGATGGAAGCTTGATGGATGGATGATGCAGAACAAGCCACGAGGATCTTGGTGGATGGAGAGTGCTTATTTACATGAGGCACCTATTTTCCATGTTTTCACCAAGGTGCTTTCCCAAAGTGCCACCGAAATGGTTTTCACTAGAAGACGATTTTTTTCTTTACTGTTTTCAATCCTTTTTCTGATTTTTTTGGATTTTTTATTTTTTGATTTTTTTTGTCACCAAGATGCCTGTTTTCCAGGTTTTCATCAGGGTGACCATTTTTTCTGTGACACTTTTTTGATTTTTATTTTTATTTTTGGGTCTATACCTTGAAAGATTAGGCATAAAACTTTTTAAGATGGGAGTTGTTATGGGCTCCTTTAGAGGTTCCCCTTTGGGTGTTGATAATTGATATGCCCCTGACTTATAGCTCGTTGTGATAAAAAATGGTCCCAACCAGTTGGGTTCAAACTTTCCTTTACTATTTGGATTAGGGAGGTTTTTTCTGATTCTCCTTTAGGACAAGCTCTCCGACTTGGAAGCTCCTGCTCTTGATCTTCTTGTCATAACTCTTTTTAAGTCAATTTTGATAGACTTGCAAATGATTTAAAGCATCCATATGCCGCTCATCCAGTTGCTCCAGCTCATTCAGTCTTGATACTTGGTATTCTTCATCTGTGATGAGGTTTTGTAATGATATTCTCAGTGATGCGAGCTCAATCTCGGTGGGTAATATGGCTTTCGATCTGTAGACTAGGGAGAATGGGGTGGTGCCGGTGGGTGTGCGGATGCTAGTTCGATAGGCCCAAAGGGCGGGATTTAGCTATAGATGCCAGTCACAACCTACGTGATTGACTATGTTTTTGAGGATTTTCAAAATGGTTTTATTGGTGGCTTTTACTTGGCCATTGCCTTGGGGATAGTACGGAGTGGAAAAGCAATGTTGGATCTTGAATTTATCACATAGGTCACGAACCTCCTGATTCTTGAAAGGTCTCCCATTATCTGAGATAATAGCTTGGGGAACATCATATTGACATATGAGGTAGTTCAGGATGAACTTTGATATCTGCTTTCTAGTGATGTATGTCATGGGGATGGCTCCCACCCACTTTGTAAAGTACTTAGTGGCTGTTATGACGAACTTGTGGCCATTAGATGAGGTGGGGGTTATCTTTCCAATGAGATCGAGTCCCCACTGCGAAAAGGGCCATGGTGTGATAATAGGATGAAGCTCTTAAGATTGAGCATGGATAAGGTCCCCATGTTGTTGACATTGTAGGCACCTTTTGACGTAGTCATGTGCTTCTCTTTCCATTGTAGGCCAATAATACCTTGTCCTCAGAAATTTCTTGGCCAAGGTTATTCCACTCGAGTGTGAACCACAAATACCGTTATGCACCTCAATTAAGGCGGTCAATGCCTCGTCAGCATTTAGGCAACATAATAAGGTTCCTTCTATACTCCTATGGTAAAGGATGTTTCCTAGGATGACAAACCAGGATGCTTTCTTGACAAAGGTTCTTTTTAGACTTGAGCGTAGGTCAGCAAGTAGGACCCCTATTGGAAAGTAGGTATAAATGTCATGGTACCAGGGATCACCGGGACGAACAATTTCGAACACAAATTCTGACTCTGGTACCTCGAATGCGGGTATGAGAAGTTTCTCTACCAAGAATTCATGTTTTAGGATGTTGCAAGGGATGTCCAATAAGGATCCAATCATTTCCAAGGCGTATGTTGCTCTGTTGTTGGCTCTGGGAATTTGCTCAAATGTGGTATCAATGAATGATTCTTTGAGGATATCTACTAACTTTTTGTATGGAGTCAGCTTATCATCCTTTGTTTAGTACTCATCATTCACTTGATTTATTATCAGCTAGGAGTCTCCATATACTTTGAGGGACATGATGTGCCACTGCACTGCTATTCTGAGACCTATGGTTAAAGCCTTGTATTTTGCAATGTTGTTAGTGCAAGGGAATGCCAGTTTGTAGGATCTAGGTATACAATCCCCCTATGGGGTGATGAAGAAGACACGGAATCCTAATCCATGATGTGTATAGGAACCATCAAAATAGAGTTTCCAGTGTTCGTCTATGCTGAGATTGAACATGGATTCATCAGGAAACTCTGATACAAGTGGATTCTTTGAATATATGGGTGCTTCTGCTAGTTGGTCCACAATGACTTGGCCTTTGATTGCTTTTTGTTCCACATATTAAATGTCATACTCTGATAGTATCATCACCCATTTATCCATCCTTCCTGTGAGCATTTCTTTTGACAGTAGATACTTTAGGGGATTGATCTTGGCAATGAGTTTGATTTTTTGTGCCAACATGTAATGTTTGAATTTTTGTGAAGCAAACACTACTGCTACACATTCTTTTTCAATGAATGAGTAGTTTAACTCATACCCGACCATTGTTCTACTAATATAGTAGATGGCCCTTTATGTCCCATTTTCATCGTGTTGAGCTAGAAGAGCACCGAGGGTTGTTGTTGCTGACACATAGAGGATTAATGACTTTCTTGGAATCGGTGGCATGAGGACTGGAGGCGTGAATAGATATTCTTTAATTCTGTTGAAGGCTTCCTCACACTTGTCATCCCATTTGTATGCTACTCCCTTGTGAAGTAGGTGAGAATATGGCATTTGCTTGTCTGCCAGTTGTGCTATGAATCTGCGGATGGACTAAAGCCTGCCTTGGAGGCCTCTCAATTGTTTCAATGTTTTCTCAAGGATTTCTTTTACTTTTGTTGGATCTATTTCAATACCCCTCATTGACACTATGTATCCTAGTAGCTTTCCTGATTGTACGCCGAAGATGCACTTTTTTGGATTCAATCTGACTTTATATTCCTCCAGCCTATCAAAAATGGCACTCAAATTTGCTATGTGATCTCTCCTCTTCCTGGATTTTGCTAGTATGTCATCAACATAATCTTTGACAGTTTTTTGGATCATGTCATGGAAGATTAGCATCATGGCTCTTTGGTAGGTGGCCCCAACATTCTTTACACTAAATGGCATCATATTCTAGCAGTAAGTCCCCCTTGGACAAGTGAAGGTCGTTTTGTGTTGGTCTTCTTTGGCAATCATTATTTGGTTATACCCAGAGAAACCATCCATCAAAGAAAGCATTTCATGTCTCGCCATCATTTCTACAATCATGTCAATGTTAGGAAATGGGAAGTCATCCTTCAGATATGCTTTGTTTAGGTCTCTGAAATCCATGCAGATTCGGATTTCCCCCTCGGGTTTTGAAACAGAAACCAAATTTCACACCCACTCAGGGTAGTCAATTGGTTGTATGAATCCTACGTTAAGTAGCTTTTTCAATTCCATTTTGACTAGCAGGGCGATCTGAGGATGCATTTTTCACAATTTTTATTGGACAGGCTTTGCTTCAGGATAAACTGCTAAATGATGAACCACAATCTTTGGATCGAGCCCGAGCATGTCGGCATATCTCCATGCAAAATTCACTTGTATCTCTCTCAAGAAGGCGGCTAGGAGCTCTTGTTCCTCTAATAGTAATGATTCTGCATAGAATGTGATGTGTGGGGTCTCCTTTGTTCCCAAGTTAACTAGATTGCATTTTCTGGCTAGGACTGTTAATTTTTCTTGATGGAGAGCTTTGAGAGGAAGATTGAATCCCCCATCCTCGGGGGCCTCAAAGAGGTTTTCACCATTGGATGCATCCTTTCTTTTTACTATTTTTGGGTCGGATGCAACAATAAGGCCTAAAATCTAGCCTTCAAATCCACTCAAAAAGAGCTCATGTTGGATGAAAAAGTCATGCAAGACTTAATCCAACAATAACTACTCTTAAAAGTGCTCTAAAAATGCCTATATTCTCTCAACAAAGTGATGAATCACCCTATCTCTTCTCCACATGTTTGCAAACAAAACTCAACTTCCCTAGATGCTTGCAAGATCATAAATGAAAGCATATCTATCTCCCTCATGACTTAGTCAATTTCTCATGCTCCTATTTACCTTCAAGTCAAAGCACATCTCCTTGCTTTTCAATATCATACGTTGGAAAACTTCCATGACCTATTCATATTTTCACATGTTTCTATTTTTATAGACATAATGCTTGAATTTAAATGATTTATAAATTATCATTTAAATTCACACATTTTGCAATATGAGATAATACAAAAATAAAAACACCTATGTCAATATGAAATAAATGCCTAAATAATAGGATTTACTAAGTCAAAAAATAACTTAGAAACACCTAAGTTATATCCATCCTTTGAGAAGCCTAAATATAAGGCAAAAACATAAAGAGGTCACAAGACATAAAGTCTTGACCACGCATTAGCAATTATTTGATTTTCAAATAAAAGAAATGGCAAAGATTAAAACTCCATCATGCCATAGAAGATAGGGTTTTGACCCTAAAAGCCAAGGAAAAGGCAAAATATTGTTTCATTTCATATCTCTTGAAGCTTCTTGAAGAATTTGGCCACTATCATTCATTGCTAGGGTTTCTGGAGTTCTATCCACCATTTTTAGCCTTTTCTAAGCATTTCAACAGCAGATTTTATACAAAAACACATCTCCTCTGTAGATTCTATCGATTTATTTCATTGACAGCACTGGTAAGCATGTTTTTAGAAGAAAAATATGAGAAAATATCACCATTTTTTCTCATACAGGGTCTCTTTGACCACAGCCTCTACAGATTTCTTCACTCATTCTAATTTATGTTGTTTTCTTTTTGATATGGCCACGCCATGAGAAATTCCTTCATGCTACCTAAAGGTAAAAAGTGGATTTAGAGAGGCTACTTTTCCTCTACAATTCACCAACAATGACCTCTCCATGCTGGGTAAGTTTTGTTCTCTACTTGGTTGTGCCACCATGAGGATTTTATTGCATCTAGAGGTGAACTTTTTTTGTGGCAGATCTCTATGTATTTCTATACACTTTTTGTGATTTTCTTTTACCTATCTGCATCATAATATTTGTTTCTTGTGAATAAAAGCTTTTAGAGAAAAAAAGCTTCAGAGAATGTAGTAAATAAAAGCATTCTGCGACTTGTAAATTCTTGAAGTTCTAGGCTACGGCTTCTTATTACATTTGATGCAAAAGAGACTTAATTTTTTTGTTTTTCTATCTCAATTGTCTCTATGGTTGTGCTGGGTGTTGACCTTCCTGAAGAAACTTATGAATACTTATAAGATTTTAAGTTTCATATTGAATAATTGCTACACTTGCTTCCTTGTATAGAAAAAAAATAATGAAAACCTCTATATAAAACTTGTCTCCAACTTAATGGCCTTAAGTTATTTTTTGTTCTTTCTAGGCCACAACTTTCACATTTCTGCTTGAAACTCACCGAGGGTTTATGCTATCTCATGTACAGAACGAAACTTAAAAACCCCATTATTTTTTCTTTTATGGGTTCTACTCTTTCAAATATTGCTTTTGTTGGAGCTCTACTCACATTTATCATTATCTAACTGTCATGGTTTGCTTTGATTGCCATTATGCTTTGCACAATCCATTTCTTGATGATTTTCTTTACCTTTGATATTGCACTTAACGCCATAGGTGAATATCCATTGCAGGAAACCCATTGAATTGATTAAATTTTGTATGATGACTACCTTCTTGGACTGCACTTAATCACTTCAAGGTTTTATTATCAGATTTTTCACCCGACTTCCCATTCTTTCCTCTATTCTCATAATCCTGGTTGAGGGTTCAATACACAATCTTTCTCTCATTCTAAATTTTCAATGAACTTCATATGCTCTATCTCACTAAAAACATTTTCATTCCTTTTGGAGTGTTCCCATGGATGTGATATTGATAAAGGGGAGCTACTGTGATAAAGTTTGCCTCAAGGTATGATCATGATAGTTCAATGTCGGACTTTGAAATTCCCAAACTCCACAGATACCCTTCACTGTCCACAATATAATTGTTGTCTAGTTAATGTCTATGACATTCAAAAAGTTATTTTATTGAGTTGAATATATATGTGTCAAGATCAAAGACATAAATTTTTTTATCCATTCCTTCAATGATCACAAGAAATAACTTTGTCATCTCCATGTAAAGTTTATCACTGTTCTACTTGTTGCCCACTGTCTTTTATAATGACTTATCAACATAAGATCATTGCTCACCTATGTCAAAAACTTCATCCTAAAGCTATTGTAAAACCTTCTATTGCTTGTATCGGAAGATAACATTTATATGATGGTTTTATTGGATATGAACATCACTTAATGCATCATGCTCTGGGAAAAATCTCAATCCTTGAGCAATGGTTATTTCTCATACTTATAACTATCACCTTTTATTGTTTCATTGTGGTTCTATCGAGCAGTGGCTTATTACTTAGACCAGTGAGTTTATCAATTCACTGTTGTGACTAATAAACCCCTTTTTGATTGAACCACCATGAAATGAGAAAGATCTCAGTCTTTGTTTTCTACAATACTATGAATCTTTACTCATGATCTGCACTGGCACTGTAGCTCCATTTGAATTTCAATATTCACCATTTTTAATGAGCAAATATTATTATTGTAATATGCATTGAATGCACTGAAATATACTTAAAAGGTTGTGCATAAATAATGAGTTGGACTCAACCCTCGTGGGAGCCTCATTTCCACCACTCATTTGATCTAAAAATATGATTGCACCTGTAGTTGTACATGAAACAAACAAGTTAGAAAAAATATGAATACTTTAATATGCTGTTTCGATGGCTTCAATGTTTTCTTTGATATATTTAGCATATGGATGTTTGTTTGTTGTAGATTAAGGTTAATTTATACATGAATGGGTAAATGATCATGTATGGTGTGCAATCTTTCATTGCTTAGAGTGTTGTTCTAATACATTGCTTTGATTAATGCAGGCAATAGGAGAATCAAGGAGCTAGGAAGACTAAGACAACTCAGTAGCAGTCAGACAAGAAGACTCGACATAACCAGTTATTCTCAGGAAATGACTGGTTACCCCCCTTACATGCATTTTTCTTCATTTTCTTATTCATGTATATGTTAACCTTGTTTTGTATTGAATAATACAAGAGTTACACTCACGGCTTGTGTGAGTCAAATGAATATTTATGTATTCAATAAAGATTACTTTTTAGAAAAGATGTGTAAATCTTTCTTATGTTATGTGCATCTATATGAATGCGATAATCTGTAGTTGTAATCTTTCAAATTATTTCATTTGTATACATGAATGTAATGTAGGGGAGATACAAAAAATGTACCATTTTCTTTTAGATATTAATAGGCTCTACCTGATTAAGCCATGGGTGAAAATCTGGTAACATTTTTGGTGACATCAACTGGATGCTTTCATTCTATACATAAAAAACTAGTAGCCTAGACTTGTCCATTGGGCATGGAGTCACTTGATAAACTTAGAGGCTGACCTAAAGCAACTTTGTACTAAGTTGTAACTCTTTTGTAATTCATTGAAACATAACAGGTCACTTTCAAACTTATTGAAAATAGGAAAAACTGAAATGAATCTAGCTATTGTGTTGGAACAACACTTAGGGAATGAAAATTGCAACTAAACTATAGTGCAACAACACTTTATTGAAAGCGTAAACCTAACCTAATATGTTCAATGATAAGTTATACCTCAAAACAGCATTTGAGGTGAATCCCATTAACTAGGATTGGCAATATTTCTCTGTCCATGTTTGATAGCTGGAATGCATTATGCTCCTTGCATTCAGTGATAATAAACGGGCCAGTCCATAAATGGTCAAATTTTGTATGCTTGTCTGGTCCACTCTTCAACACATCCCATTTGAGAACAATATCACCTTCCTTGAAAACTTTTGTTGTAGATTTCTTATCAAATGTTTTCTTTGTTTGGAGTATATGATACTCCAAAGTTTTTATTGCTTTTTCTCTTGTTTCTTCAAGCTCCATGAGCTCTACATATCTTATGAACATTGGGTCTTGTTCTTCAAACATCTCCAACTGGTGAAAAATATCTAGAGCTGGAAGCTCTACAGACAGAGGTAATCTGGCCTCTTTTCCCTAAACAAGTACACATGGTGAATTACCAACTGACCTCTTAGGGGTAATTCTATTTGCCCAAAGTGCATATTTCAATTTAGAGTCCAAACTCTTTAATTCTCCTCCATGGTTCTTTTAATGATTCTGATCAAATTTTTATTTGTACTTTCAACTAAACCATTACCTTGTGGGTAATAATTTGAGGAGGTATTCAAATGAATTCCATGTTTAACAACCCAATATGTAACTCTTAACCCAATGAATGCAAGAGCATTATCAAAAATGATGGAGTCAGGAACTCCAAACCTGGTTACTAGGTCCTCATAGAAGTTTAAAACTAAAGATTCATTAGCTTCTTTCAAAGCTACTGCTTCTATCCACTGTGTAAAATAGTCTATGGTTGTAAGCACCCACTTGTGACTAGCACTGGAAGGTGGATTAATTGGCCCAATGAAACCAATGCCCCATCTCATGAAGGGCTGCTCTACTTGAATTGGTTGCAAGGGCATAGCTGGAAACTTTTCTTTTCTTGCAAATAAAGCACATTTTACACATTTCTTTGACCATGTGTATGCATCTTTAAACAAGTTAGGCCAGTAATAACTAGCTCTCATAATTTTCCAAGCTATTGTTCTTGGAGCAAAGTGACCTCCTAAAGCTCCATCATGAAACCCATGAAGCACCTTTTCTGTTTGATCTGTGTCAATACACCGTAACCAGACACCATTTAGGTCTTTTCTGAAAAGTATATTGTCGATGAGGACATATGGAATTGATTGTAACTTGTAGTATCTTCATTTTTCTTTGTCTAAAATTGGTGGACACTCACGAGTTTGAAGAAAATGGGTCATATCTTTAACGCAACTTGCTGCAAATGCAAGTGCAGCATTCTAAAATTCATTGTCATTGATTAAAATAACTTTTGATTCTGATTTCTATGCATCTTCAGGGGTTGAGGAAAGCTACTCACACAATCCTCTACCTCTGACAAGTTTTGTAATTTTGATATTAACATCAAACTCCATAACTTTTTTTATCCATCCTGCTCTTTTTTCACTCAGATCTTTGCTTAACAAAAATTCCTTCACAATAGGGTGTGCAACCAAAAGATGAATTTTATTGTTGGAGATTAGAGGCTTAAATTTCTTTAAACTCCTAATCACAACGAGAAAATATTTCTCAACAAATGTATGTTTTTTCTCATAATCAACAAGACCTTGACTAAATAAGGCTATTAGTTGCTCTAAATTATCATTGTTTTTCTAAACTAGCATAGCAGAAATTGAACTAATGCTACCAAAAGCATATAGAAAGAAGTCTTTAGAGAAATCTGGATTTACCAGTGTTGGGGTTGATGCTAAAGCTTCCTTGATTTCTTCAAATCTACGTTTGGCTTCTTTAGTCCAACTGAAAACTGCATTCTTTTTAAGCATGGCAGTCAAAGGCTGTAATAAATTTGCAACATCAAGAATGAATCTTCTTAAAAAGTTGATTCTACCTAAAAAGCTCTGCAATCCCTTCTTATGATTGGGTAATGGCAGTTCAAGAATGGCTTTGACTCTTTCAGGGTCAATGGTAATTCCTTCTTTTGACACTATGTGACCCAACAGTTTACCTTCATGTACAACAAATATACTCTTTTTTGGATTGAGAGATATTCCATACTCTTTGCATTTTTCAAAAACTTGCTTGAGATGTAACAAGTTTTCATCTGCATTTTTGGAGTATACAGTTACATCATGAAGATAAACAAGAAAAAATTTATGAATTAAACTCTGAAACACCATATCCATGGCCCCTTGAAAGGTGGCACCAGCGTTAGATAATCCAAAAGGGATTCTCTTGTAGGCCATAGTGCCCCACTTTGTTGTAAACGTTGTTTTATATTGATCCTCTTCTTTGACTAAAATTTGGTTATAACCAAAATACCCATCCAGAAGAGAAAATCTCTCTAAACCAGCAACAACTTGAAGAATTTGTTCCATGGAAGGTAAGGGGTAATGGTCTTTTAAGACGCTCTGTTAAGATCTCTCAAATCTACACATAATCTTATCTCCCCATTCTTCTTTCTAACCAGAACAAGGTTAGAAACCTAGGATGTGTGTTTTATTGGAAATACAATACCCCCTTCAACTAACTTGGTCAGTTCTTTGATCATTAAAGGTTCAAGCTTTGGGTTTAAAGGTCTCTACTTTTTCCTAACAAGCTTGGCATAAGGTTCTAACTCAATTATGTGTTGTACAATATGAGGTTCAAAACCTTTTAAATTAGAATATTTCCAAGCAAAAACTTCATGAAACTCTAGCATAAGGCAATAAAAGATTTTTTATCTTTAGCTGAACAGATCTTGCCTAACTTAAGAAGCTTACCTTTAAAGATTTCAACTTCTTGATAAGGATCTTCTTTCACTTGAATGTTGACCTTACTCTTCTTAAGTTGATCATCAATATTGAATATGGACTCCAAGGTAACTAAAGCTTTGGGAAATTTGTTTGTCTTCAGCTGTATAATCTGATCATTGTACTGTTGTTTAAGCTTATCCTGATTTGCAACAGAAAATTGATCTTCCTCAAGCAAAAAGGCTAAAATCTACTCATCACTTTCAAATACTTGCCAGTAGATGTTGTTATCAGGAATTGATGGCCTGATTACAACTTTAACATATTGTTGTATTTTCTCCTTTTTGATATCATTTGGGATATCAAACTATGCTCCAATTTGAATCTATTGCTTTTGGATTTGATTGTGTGGACTCTTTTTTCATCAACGTTTCAGATCACACACAGTGAGCCATCATCCAGAAAAAGAGTCCACACAATCAAATCTAGAAGCAATAGATTCAAATTCATATGGATTGTGGAAATCTAATTACATTGATATGCTCCAATTGCTGCAAGTCTGTCAGCATGTTTATTTTGATTTCTTGGGATATAAATTAGGTTAAAGGCATCAAACTCTTCAATTATGTTCCACACTCTATTTCTGTAGGATTTCAAGGCATCATTCTTGGCAACATTCAGGCCTCTAACCTTATTGACGATCGGTTCACTATCTCCATAGAACTTCAAACAGTTAATTCCTCTCTTTCTTGCCCACTCAAGACCTTGAATAAGTCCCTCATACTCAACAATGTTATTTGAGCATGAAAAATCAAAATGAAAGGTTGAAAAGTACTTATCACCTTGTGGAGAAACAAGCATTGCACCTCCACCAGCTCCATTCTTGCTTCTGGAACCGTCAAAAAACATCTCCCAAAGATCGTTTTGTTGTTGTAACAACTAATCTGCACTTTTTTCAAGGTTTGGAACCTCTGAATCAGGTTCAAGCATCACATAACTATCCATACCAGCATCTTGAATAAGGTCTTTAGGACTGTCTAACACATTTTCTGCAGCCCATTCATGTAACAATACATCAGGAACACTTTCTGCTTGCAGTTCTTGAGCAACAACAAGCTCACTGTCAGTAAAAATGACAAAATTTGTGTCTATAGTAGTTGGGACAGTATTGATAACACTTGGGTTATATGGCTCAATGAGATCTTTGGCCAAATTTTTAGATTTAATGGTAACCTTGGTTCCATATCTTATTCTAAACAACATATGTGACCAATCAGCTGACACATAACCTCCTATCTTAGCTGTAAAGTCTCTTGAGAGGAACAAAGCAAAGAAAGGTGGGAGATCTATGACACATATGTCTTAGGGAACTAAAAAATTTGGACAAGCATGAAGGGTAAGGCTCAAGCCTTTTATAACACCTAAAGTATTGACTGAGGTTCCATCCAATTGAATCACTCCTTTTTCTAAAGCCTGATACTTTAGTCCCAGTTTGTCAACAATTTGCTTTGGCATTACAAAGCTACTAGCTCCACTATCTACCATACAGTTGTGCACTAATTTGTCACCAATGATTATAAACACATAAAAAGAAGGTGGTTTGATGTCCTTACCTGCTTCTTTGTTGGGTTTTTTATCATTATCTTGAGGATCATTTGTGAACACAACTCTAACTTGACTTATTGGAGACTCATAGACACTTTGAAATTTGATAAAGCTGATTATAACATATCTTTCTGGCCTGGAATAGCTAATGAGTCCCACATAGACATTGTTACATTCATTCTTTTTGTATTATCAATAATATTGTAAGGCACGGCTGGGTTCACTTTTTGATGTACCTTTATGCCAGCATGATCAGCGTGTAGGTGTGGCTGCTCCTTAGCTACAACTTGTTGATTTCTTTGCAAAATGTGAGGTACTTGTGATGTAGATGGTCCTGTAGTTGCTACTTTTCCTTTATCAACTGCTTGTTCAAGTTCAAAGGCTCTTTTCTTTGCTCTTGTATTTGCTGCAACTGGAGAATCATCTACATTTACACCACAAAATTCTCCACCCTGCCAGTTAAGTAGAGTAGTTTCATTTGTAAGTTGCTCTTGGTGTTGTGGAGGTGCATCATTGAGTGTGTTTTGTTGTGAGCTTGAAGCATTCTGTACCATAAGTGCTTGATTTATAACTCCATTGGAACATGTGGCCTGATTATGTGACTGGTTGCATGGATAGCACCACTCATAATCAGCAGCAAGATTATTTTGAACAGGGAGAAGGTCCCTAGATGCACTAATAGGTGCTGGATTATATGCCTGAAAAGGCCTTGTAGCAATATTTTTTCTTAGACCTTGGAAATTTCCTTGGTACTACTACCTATTACCATGAAATGGTTGATTTAAAGGTCTGTTATATGACTGCTACTTCTCTAAATTGATCAATTTATTCCCAAAAGTCTGCAAAATACTTTCAATCTTTTGTTGACTCTCTTTTATTTCCTGCAACTCTTGGGATTGTACTGGGATTGTAGGTTCTTGTTTACCAGCAGTTGGTAATGCTGGTACAACAGGCAATGGTGCAAATGGTGGAATTTGAAGTGGCATATTTGGCTGTATTTCTAGAAAAATAGGCATTGGTGGCCTAGGAGCAATCTTTTTTGCCTGAATTAAGTAATTTTCTACTCTAATTGTTGTTTCATATGCATCTGGTAGAGAAACTCCTCCCATTGACTATGTCATAACAACTATACCATTTTTAAGAGCTTTCAAGTAATATAAAAATGCATATTCGGGAGGTGGCCTCACTATTGCAGGGATTCTATCCCAAGTCCTCTGAAATCTAAAGTTGAAATCATTCATTTGCTCTTGAGGAGCTCTTTTTATAGTAGTCAGCTGCTCCAATAAAGATAAGTTATCAGACCTGTCCTGAAACTGTTTGTGTAATTTGTCACCCAATTCATCCCATGTTGCAATAGTACCAACTCCTAGACTTCTGAACCACTGTAAAGCTCTTCCTTTGAATGATGTTGCAAGTAGCCTTACAGCTACATCCTCTTGTGTAATATGATGAACACCACATAAGGAAGCAACATCCCTTATGTGCTCAATTGGAGTTGTTTGATCTTCACCAGTGAAGATTGGCAAGCTCTTTAAAGCTGCAAGTGGTATGTCATTATGTTGTGCCAAATTTAATGGACTGCTTCCATTAAATGGCACAAAGGGCCAATTTCTAGCAGCCATTGGAGGTGAT
Organism: Sequoia sempervirens; assembly: GCA_007258455.2. NCBI lineage: Eukaryota > Viridiplantae > Streptophyta > Pinopsida > Cupressales > Cupressaceae > Sequoia > Sequoia sempervirens. The sequence continues at coordinate 214,615 of VDFB02015210.1, forward strand.
TGAAATGGATTAACTGGAGTCTGAGCAACAGCTGATAAACTTGTAGAAACTGTAGAATTTTAAAAAGAGAAAATAGAACCTAAGAAAACAACAAATGGAGTTGGGTTGCCTGAAGGTGATATTGTTATTTTGAGGCTTGGTGAGGCAAAACGATTCTCACTCTATTTTTTGGATGGTCTTCCTCTCCTCCTTGGTGGTGAAAACATTGATTCTGGCCTAACACCAAGTGGTGTAGACTGGACCCTCTTGGAAGGAGGTACTCTTTTTGCTGCTCTGCCTTGTCTTCTGGGTGGTGACAACTGCAAAAATTCAAATTCTCTAGAACTTCTTGTTTGTACACTTCTCATAAGTTGTGACAACACTAGTTTTGTTGTTCTTTCACTTCACGGAGTCTCCAAGTATGCAAATATAACCTTTGTAAGGTCAAAAACTTGCCAGTTGCATACCAAACCAACAAAATGATGAGGAACTTGTCCCACTCGGCGTGCCAAAATTGTTATCTCTTAAACTTTGCACCCTAACTAAATTATGAAACTCAGTAAGCTAGAGAAACATGGGAACTTTTCTAGGTTGTGGGTCACCTAAAAAGGAAAAGAGCCTCCGAAGAAGGTTGTCTTCCTAGCTGGTTATCACTACTTTACTGATTCTTTTTGAAGGAAAAAGGATAAAGACTGCTAAAAATAAAATGCTAATGAAGGTAAAATGAAGTGATAAACCAAGACAGATAGACATAATATGATCACAAAATACTAACACAGATGATCAAAACTGGGATATACCTAAGTATGCACAATTCATTATTGTATGTTAATGCATAAATACTTTACTAACAGGTTTGTATACATAAATTTGCAAAAAGGAAGTTAACTTCACAGTTAACAAACAACATGTATTAAGTAGACACAATCAATAACCTGCATGAACAAACTAGTTGTATAAAGGTATGAACATGTGAGACAAAGCTGTGAAGAAAGTAATTTCACTACTAACTTGATCAATCACTCACATACACTAATTTGCAAGAATGAAAAGATGAGATAAATCACCAGAAATAATGAAGATCTCCACTGTGAATCATAGTCAAAAAATTGAGTTACAAAAGTATGCCAAATTGTCACAAAGGACTGTAAAAGTCACTCCAAGCTAAAATCTGCATAATTCATAACTAACTCCAAAATGAGTAGCAAATTTGACTAAGTAACCAACACCCAAGTTGCTCCACAAAATAAGCCTCTAGAAAGCCTAGGGTCAGATGCATCAATAAGGCCTAAAATCTAGCCTTCAAATCCACTCAAAAAGAGCTCATGTTGGATGAAAAAGTCATGCAAGACTTACTCCAACCATAACTACTCTTAAAAGTGCTCTAAAAAGGCCTATATTCTCTCAACAAAGTGATGAATCAACCTATCTCTTCTCCACATGTTTGCAAACAAATCTCAACTTCCCTAGATGCTTGCAAGATCATAAATGAAAGCATATCTATCTCCCTCATGACTCAGTCAATTCCTCATGCTCCTATTTACCTTCAAGTCAAAGCACATCTCCTTGCTTTTCAATATCATACGTTGGAAAACTTCCATGACCTATTCATATTTTCACATGTTCTATTTTTATAGACATAATGCTTGAATTTGAATGATTTATAAATTATCATTTAAATTCACACATTTTACAATATGAGATAATACAAAAATAAAAAAATAGCTATGTGTCAATATGAAATAAATGCCTAAATAATAGGATTTACTAAGTCAAAAAATAACTTAGAAACACCTAAGTTATATCCATCCTTTGAGAAGCCTAAATATAAGGCAAAAACATAAAGAGGTCACAAGACATAAAGTCTTGACCACGCATTAGCAATTATTTGATTTTCAAATAAAAGAAATAGCAAAGATTAAAACTCCATCATGCCATAGAAGATAGGGTTTCAATCCTAAAAGCCAAGAAAAAGGAAAAATATTGTTTCATTTCATATCTCTTGAAACTTCTTCAAGAAGTTTGGCCGCTACCGTTCATGGGTTTATGGAGTTCTATCTGTCATTTTCAGCCTTTTCTAAGTGTTTCAACAACATATTTTGTACAGAAACACATCTCCTCTGTAGATTCTATTGATTTCTTTCATTGACAACACTGGTAAGCATGTTTTTAGAAGAAAAATATGAGAAAATATCACCATTTTTGCTCATACAGGCTCTCTTTGACCACGGCCTCTACAGATTTCTTCACTCATTCTAATTTATGTTATTTTCTTTTTGATATGGCCTCACCATGAGCAATTCCTTCATGCTACTTGAAGGTAAAAAATGGATTTAGAGAGGTTGTGTTTCCTCTACATTTCACCAACAATGACCTCTCCATGCTGGGTAAGTTTTGTTCTCTGCTTGGCTATGCCACCATGAGGATTTTATTGCATCTAGAGGTGAACTTTTTCATGGCAGATCTCTGTGTATTTCTAAACACTTTTTGTGATTTTCTTTTACTTGTTCACATCATAATATTTATTTCCTATTAATAAAACCTTTTAGAAAAAAAAGCTTCAGAGAATGTAGTAAATAAAAGCATTTTGCAACTTGTAAATTCTTGAAGTTCTGGGCCGCGGCTTCTTATTACATTTGATGCAAAAAAGACTTAAATTTTTTGTTTTTCTCTCTCAATTGTCTCTATGGTTGTGTTGGGTGTTGACCTTCCTGAAGAAACTTATGAATACTTATAAGATTTTAAGTTTCATATTGAAGAATTGCTACCCTTGCTTCGTTGTACATAAAAAAATAAAAATGAAAACCTTTGTATAAAACTTGTCTCCAACTTAATGGCCTTAAGTTATTTTTTGTTCTTTCTAGGCCACAACTTTCACATTTCTGATTGAAACTCACTGAGGGTTTATGCTATCTCATGTGCAGGCTGAAACTTAAAAACCCCATTATTTTTTCTTTTATGGGTTCTACTCTTTCAAATATTGCTTCTGTTGGAGCTCTACTCACATTTATTATTATATAACTGTCATGGTTTGCTTTGATTGTCGTTATGCTTTGCATAGTCCAGTTCTTGATGATTTTCTTGACCTTTGATATTGCACTTAACGCCATAGGTGAATATCCATTGTAGGAAACCCATTGAATTGATTAAATTTTGTATGATGACTACCTTCTTGGACTGCACTTAATCACTTCAAGGTTTTATTATCAACTTTTTCACCTAACTGCCCATTCTTTCCTCTATTCTCATAAGCCTGGTTGAGGGTTCAACACACAATCTTTCACTCATTCTAAATTTTCAACGAACTTCATATGCTCTATCTCACTGAAAACAGTTTCATTCCTTTTGGAGTGTTCCCATGGATGTGATACTGATAAAGGGGAGCTATTGTGATAAAGTTTGCCATAATTCAGAGATAAAATTTTCCTCAAGGTATGATCATGATAGTTCAATTCCGGACTTTGAAATTCCCAAACTCCACAGATACCCTTCACTGTCCACAATATAATTGTTGTCTAGTTAATGTCTATGGCATTCAAAAAGTTATTTTATTGAGTTGAATATATATGTGTCAAGATCAAAGACATAAATATTCTGATGCATTCCTTCAATGATCACAAGAAATAACTTTGTCATCTCCATGTAAAGTTTATCAATGTTCTTCTTGCTACCCACTGTCTTTTATAATGACTTATCAACATAAGATCATTGCTCACCTATGTCAAAAACTTCATCCTAAAGCTATTGTAAAACCTTCTATTGCTTGTATCAGAAGATAACATTTATATGATGGTTTTATTGGATATGAACATCACTTAATGCATCATGCTCAGGGAAAAAACTCAATCCTTGAGCAATGGTTATTTCTCATACTTATAACTGTCACCTTTTATTGTTTCATTGTGGTTCTATCGAGCAGTGGCTTATTACTTAGACCAGTGAGTTTATCAATTCACTGTTGTGACTAATAAACCCCTTTTTGATTGAACCACCATGAAATGAGAAAGATCTTAGTCTTTATTTTTTGCAATACTACGAATCTTTACTCATGATCTGCACTGGCACTGTAGCTCCATTTGAATTTCAATATTCATCATTTTTAATGAGTAAATATTGTTATTGTAATCTGCATTGAATGCACTGAAATATAATTGAAAGGTTGTGCATAAATAATGAGTTGGGCTCAACCCTCATGGGAGCCTCATTTCCACCACTCATTTGATCTGAAAATATGATTGCACCTGTAGCTGTACATGAAACAAACAAGTTAGAAAAAATATGAATACTTTGATATGTTGTTTCGATGGCTTCAATGTTTTCTTTGATATATTCAGCATATGGATGTTTGTTTGGTGTAGATTAAGGTTAATTTATACATGAATGGGTAAATGATCATGTATGGTGTGCAATCTTTCATTGCTTAGAGTGTTGCTCTAATACATTTCTTTGATTAATGCAGGCAATAGGAGAATCAAGGAGCTAGGAAGACTAAGACGACTTGGGTAGCAGTCAAACAAGAAGACTCAATAGAACTAGTCATTCTCAGGAAATGGTTGTTTACCCCCCTTACATGCATTTTTCTTCATTTTCTTATTCATGTATATGTTAACCTTGATTTGTATTGAATAAGACAAGAGTTACACTCACAGCTTGTGTGAGTCAAATGAATATTTTTGTATTCAATAAATATTACTTTTTAGAAAAGATGTGTAAAATCTTTCTTATGTTATGTGCATCTATATGAATGCGTAATCTATAGTTGTAATCTTTCAAATTATTTCATTTGTATACATGAATGTAATGTAGGGGAGATACAAAAAATGTACCATTTTCTTTTAGATATTAATAGGCTCTACCTGATTGAGCCATGGGTGGAAATCTGGTAACATTAAGTAATTATTTTAATTATTTAATTTAATTCCTCAACATTATCTTCTTCTAAAAATAAATAAAATAATTTATTTTATTTATTTATATAATTCAATCTTGCACATGTAAATAATAATTAAATTGATTTTAATTATTAAATACTCATGCAAGTTCTCACTTCCTGAATTAAACAATTGTTTTTAATTATTTAATTTATTTTTCAAATATTATCTTCTTCCAAAATAAATAAAATTATTTATTTAATAAATTTAATCTTGCACATTCCTCTAATAATTAATTCATTTAATTAATTATTAATCTCATGCATTTCCACCTCATTCTTAACACACTTTCTCTCAGTCAAGTGACTAATCAATTTGACTTCTCTCCTCAATCAAATTAGTTCACTCCTACTCAGTGAGAGTTAACAAAGCAATCAAATCTCTTAACTCTTCAATCAATTCTCCATGAAAACAATTAATTGAAATCCTATAGCCAATTGTAGTTAGATAACTCGTTCATCAATTCCTCTCAAAGATTCTTGACCCTTGATCTTGATTATCCACCTCTTAATCTCGATTGTCCATTCAAATCAATCATTTCTATAAAAGTAGCCCTCATATCTCTTTGGGGGCTAACCATGAATCTTTGAGATTTTGTTGTCTTACATCTACATTGAGCTTTTTGCAAATTGTGCACACTTAATATTTGAGAGAAAATAAGCAAAATTGAGAAGAGCAATAAAGAGGAATCAAATTTGACATAAAAGTTGAGGTATATATGATTTATCATTTGATTACTATTGCCATCTTGTACTTCATTGTTAGATTAGGGTCGTTGTGGCTTGAATTAGATAGTTTTGTGGTTGCTATTGATGATTCATACCTTCCTCCTAATTTTCCCTATCGACAATCATAATGGAATATGTGGTGTGTACATATATCGATCATGGTTTGTGGTTTGGGTGAATCCATATTTATTGGCGTGGACATGATATTATACCTATAACTAATTTCCCTCTAGCTCTTACTTTTTGGAAATAAGCCACACTCAAACCAACAATGTGGTAGCCAAAGAGGAGCCAACAGCTCAGTTGGTAGATCACTCCAACAGTAAATGGAAGGTCCTAGGTTCAAGTCCTAGTTGGTCTATATGAGTTGTAGCTCAACAAGTGGTATTTGTAAAAAAATATATTTAAAAATAGAAAAATGGGTTTCAAGTGCTACAGTATAATGTATCCTATGCAAATTGCACTCCTAGGAATCTTGTAGGCTTCTATGTGTGGCACATGGTGGAGAAATTATTGTTGGATCTTCCATCATTGATGAGGCCTACTAAATATCTTAATAGTTTTTTTTAGCGAATCATTTTTTTTATTTTTTGGGCATTAGTATCTCAACCACCAACAACCCCAATTTTTCAGTAGTGGCATCAACACCTTTCATTGACCATATTCCCTCCATTCATTGAAATTTACTAACAATCAACGTTCTCAAATTGACAACAAAGTACTCCAATATTTGAATATTTTGGTAGAAACCATATATTCTAGTGACTGATCCAAAATCGACAACCTTTTTTGCCCCCACAAGAATATTCCATTTGATCCCAAAATATATCAGTGGTTTCAAAATCTATAGGGAATATACTGACACAAAAGGAACATTTCGGGAAAATAACATATTTCAACCATTGTTTTATGCTAACATTAACATTTTGATTGTGATGTCACCATTGTACCCTGTTGGCCCCTTCAAGCCCTAATTTTCCCTAAAGGAGCTATATTTTTTCTTTTTGGCATAGCTTGGGCATATAGTGCCAGATTTTTGAAAATTATATATCATCAAAAAGTTGGTTCCATGTAATTTCTATTGGTGTAGGTCTCATCATCAGATTGTGTTGTTGGTATGTTTTTATCACTCATTAAAGTGAAATCATCAATTTTTGCTTCATGTTAAGCTACAAATCATATGGACCAGCTAGGACTCAAACCAGAGACCTTCCATTTACTACTAGAGTGATCTACACAAATTGAGCTCCTGGTCCCTCTTTGACCAGCCCATCATCACTCTAGGTGTGGCTTATTTCCAACACCCTCTTAAGCTACATTGCATATGCTTGGGGCTCCTTGCTTGGCTCTAATACCTTGTTGGAGTTGATAATGAACCCCATAGCTTCCAAAAATCATCTACAACAAAAACTCCTATCACATAGAGGTAAAAAGCAAGATTGATTTTCTATGGAACATTCAAAAGAGATTTGATCCAAATATTCATTAATCAATACACAAGTCATCATTTTTTGGATAAAATCTCTTTTCAAGGTTGCTAGCAAATCCATCTTGCTTATTCTCTCTATTTGATAGGATTTTTGGTTGCATGTGGTTTTTGGGAGCTATGGGGTTCATTATCAACTCCAACACTATTCTAACTTACATACCTAATCTAATATCATTTAGTTTTTGTGTCTCGTGTCATAGGACTAAAATACTTGTCATCATCTTAGTTTATCTTAGGGTTTCATCAAGTTGTATATATACTGCTAGGAATAGGACCACAAAACAATATACAATAAAATGAAAGTAATAATAAGATATAAGAGACCACAAAACATAGAGACAAAAATATATGTGGTTCACCCAATATGGGCTATGTCCGTGGAGAAACAACTCATTCCTTTATTTCATCCAACAATATGAAGTGATACAACCTACAACACATTCACTATAACTTCCTCTTCTTTCTATCATAATCTTATTGTAATGTAATATAATGCAATACTCAGCCATAATATAATACCCTCATAAAAGGGGGTTGCCTTCTAGGGAAAGAAAAACCAACATAATCTCCACCATCATATATATTACCTAATGATAAATGGTCCAAATTTACAATAAATAATTTTATATAAAATATGGCTTTCGTGGGTGCTGCCCCCGAACTCTCGTTAGGGCGCACAACCCCTAAGCCCTCTGTCGAGGGGATGGGCCCCTCAGACCTCGCAAGGGTTACCCCCTTGTACCCCCATGCTATAAATATTAACCAATAAGATCAAGATCCATAACCAACATAGACAAAGATTATCTCATTATACATGAATAATAAATTGTACCATTATGTATGTATCTAATCTATTTTAAGGTTTCATAGCATTTCCATTGCTTCTCTCTTGTGTGGAAGGTTGTTTTGATTGTAAGCGATACTTGGCTCTTGCACGAGCTTTAGAACTCTTATATGACCTATCAAAGCTTTATATTTGCAATTCCCTTCCCTTGTTTGAATATTTTTTACTAAGAACTTTCACATGGTACTTACTAGTGAAAAATAAACCTCACCATTGAGTCCAAAAGGCTCAAAAACCTATAAATTGATATAAAAATCAACAAGGTTTGGAGAAAAAAAAATTGGCCATTTTTTGTAGGGTTTACAATGTTTGATAAAAAATTATGTACAAGTTGTATAATCATCGTATGATATGTAGTAATAGGTTGTAAATTCATACCATCAGCAGAGATTTTTAGTATATCTATCAAAATATTCAACCTACATTATCCCTACACTAGAGTTTACAATCAATAGAAAATCATGTAGTCTAATTCATCACTAGTGTATAGGTCTAACATCATCGTTAGTGTTAGTTAGTCAATGAGCATAATTTTTAAAAAGGGGTTAAAAACCATTGATCATGACAACAATCAGGTGTTAAGGTTTAAAGAATTGCATAGGGGACCAAGCCCCTCGTCTCGAGAGCTTGGAATGGTTGGAAATATTATCATTGATGTCAAAGGTGTATGGTAACAAGATTGTTGTCATTAATGTCAAAGACATATGATGAGATTGTTATATGTTCTCATTGATGCCAAAGAATGTAAGGTGTGAATCACTTAAATAAAGAATTGGAAATGTTTGTCATTGATGTCAAATAAAGTATCAAAGGAAGGTTTAATAAGGAAAATCTAAGACAAATTGATAAGATCAATTATTCCTTATAGTGACATCTTCTTTGAAGAAATTTGGCGAAGGATAAATGAAGGATAAAAACAATGAAATGATATCTCCGGAAAGGTCGACCATAGATAAGAGTGATTGTTTAAGTTTAAATTAAAGATTTAAACTTAGTTATTTAAATGTTGGCCAACTTGGAAGTTTTTAATGATTGCATTTACATGCCAAATGTTGGTCAACCTCCTTGAGATTAGTGCCACTTTGTGAAAAACAAAATAAAATAAAGTGAATATGGGCCGACCCATATTAGTATGTTTGGCACCCATGTTTGGTGTTTAAAATTCAAATAAATAAAGTACTTAAGGGGCCAACCTCCTTAGATGAAGCGCTTCACACAAGAAGACAAAAATATTATGAAAAGGTGTGTATATAGTTAGAGTTTCCTCCCTTTTTAAAAGACATATCTCTACATGTAATCACCTCCCTCGTGAAGAGGCATATTGGATAATATTTAAAGGAGATGAGATGAGTGTTTTGAAGAGAAGCAAGAAATGATAAATAAGTGAACAAGAGTAGACTTGCAACAATCCTAATAGAAGATAATATGAAGTGTAATTCATATTTATATCAAAATATACAAAGAGAGTAATAATGTTATGAATAGAAGAACATATGATGGATAATTTGAGAGCTGATTTGTAAGGGAAATTAGAGAAAACCTTAAGGAAAAAATACTTATGGAAGCAGTGCATTATTGTGATCAAATTTGTTGAGTGAATACATTGCAATATTTAAATCAGATTTGTGAAAGAAAGGTACACATCACTCGAATAAGATTTGTGAAAGAAGAACTCAAATTTATGAAGGAACAACATTATATGATTTGTGATCAAACTTGTGAAGGAAATATTTACATGATTCAAAGTCAAATTTGTAATTAGATTTGTGAGGGAAAGTATATCTACATTCAGATCTTGTGAAGACAATATCATCTATTGAAGAAATTGAAGGTTGATGTTTGTCAAAGAAGAGATTTATGTCGCTTGCTGAGTTGGTGCTTAGTTTTGGGGATTGGTGTCTCCAGTGGTTTGGTGCCTACAAAAGAAGTTTGTAAAAGTAGGTTGGTGCCTATGAAGAAGATCTATATATAAGCAATATTTGGTCATGGTTTTCTCCCGCAAGGGTTTCCATGTAAATCATGTGTTCATCCTATGTTCCTAATTCTAGATTTTGTATGTGTGTTATTGCTATGAATGACTAAGTTTTGAAGTATTATTGTTGTTGTTGATTAAGTTGTGAAAAGTAAAATATTTTTGTTATATTGATTCACCCCCCTCTTAGTACAAGTGTGTGCTCACCAAGAACCCTTAATTCTTCCTAGGCTAGGGGTTACACCATATAGGCTATTCATCCACCACTACTTCCCAAAGCACCACTTCTATTAGTTTAACATGCCCACCCTTTGTTATATTGAGCATTGCTACTTCAATTCTCCACTCCCTTTGCTCAACCTAACCTCTACCCTCCAACCACCATTGCTTAGCCCAAGTTGTCGGTGCAACCCTTTGGCTACCCAAATAGTGTTGACAACCCTTTTTTATTGCATAAGAGGAGATTTTTTTTGGGAGGCATAACTTGGACATAAATAATTTTCACAAACAAATAGGTGTTGGAAGGTTAGTTCCACATACTTTGTGTGAATGCTCGATCTAGACTTGTTCAAACATGGACAACCAACACAATATTAGTCCAATATGCAAATCTAAATCAACATTCCCCATGTAATTCATTTGAAATGAAATGAACAAGAAAACAAGAGATAAACCAAATGAAAACTATGTAATCTTGCTCAAAACAAACAAACTCTCAATCCCATGGGGGAATTGGTGCTATTTTGATGTGGAAAATAGCCCTTTCCCAATTCCTTGCAAGCTTGAATGATGATACTATGCTCCTTGATGAAAATCTACAATAACCTAGCTATGGTGATGAAATGCTATGAAAACCTTGATGAAATATGGATCCAAATGAGCATGGTGATCTTACATGGATTGTGGATGATTAAATGCAATAGAGGAGGCCTCTATTTATAACAAAGAAGGATGGAGGATTGAAGAATAGGATGAATGTGGGATTAAGCATGAGCCAATGGCATTGTGTCATTTGTCAACATGCTAATGGAAGGAGGTTGAACACATTTTGATTAATGTGAAAATTTGAATTTTGAATTTGAAGAAGTGACATATTTAGGGGGGATGTAAGAAGAGTTAAATGCCACTTGGCTCAAGGCAAGGACATGTAAGAGGATTTTAATGCCTTGTTGGAGAGGACAAGTCCTTTTGGAGGGACTTTTTGAATTTGAAGGAATATTCCAATGAGATGCCATTTTTGAATGGAAATAGATGAAATAATAAATCAAATAAATTGATTTATTGTGCAAGTTGCAAAAGCTAGAGGATTTGAGGATTTGAGTTAGAGTTAATTAGGATTTAATTAACTTAGATGGGGATTTAGCTGATTTGACATTTGACTTAGATTTTGGATTTATTTAAATCAAATGGGAGGAAATTGATGCATATTAGATTTAATTAAATAAAGTTTGATTTATTTAATTAAAAGGGATGGTGTTAGATTAAAATCAAATAAGGGTTAATTTATTCAATTTAAAGGAGACAATTTTAGGATTAAATAGAATGATTTGTTTAATCAAAAGAGGAACATTATGATTAATTAAATAAAATGATTTATTTAATTAAAAAAAGATGATGACTTAATCAAATAAAGTTGATTTATTTAACTAACAAAGGAAATATGATGAATTTTAATTAGATAAAGTTTATTCGATTAAAATGGTTAGTAGAGGGATGATTAAGGACGAATTGAAGTTAGTGAACCAAAATCAGGTATGTGATATCATTCAGGATAATTTTCG
>VDFB02015210.1:226438-292359 GCA_007258455.2 Sequoia sempervirens
AGACATATGATGAGATTGTTATATGTTCTCATTGATGCCAAAGAATGTAAGGTGTGAATCACCTAAATAAAGAATTGGAAATGTTTGTCATTGATGTCAAATAAAGTATCAAAGGAAGGTTTAATAAGGAAAATCTAAGACAAATTGATAAGATCAATTATTCCTTATAGTGACATCTTCTTTGAAGAAATTTGGCGAAGGATAAATGAAGGATAAAAACAATGAAATGATATCTCCGGAAAGGTCGACCATAGATAAGAGTGATTGTTTAAGTTTAAATTAAAGATTTAAACTTAGTTATTTAAATGTTGGCCAACTTGGAAGTTTTTAATGATTGCATTTACATGCCAAATGTTGGTCAACCTCCTTGAGATTAGTGCCACTTTGTGAAAAAAAAAAAAAAATTAAAGTGAATATGGGACGACCCATATTAGTATGTTTGGCACCCATATTTGGTGTTTAAAATTCAAATAAATAAAGTACTCAAGGGGCTGACCTCCTTAGATGAAGCGCTTCACACAAGAAGACAAAAATATTATGAAAAGGTGTGTATATAGTTAGAGTTTCCTCCCTTTTTAAAAGACATATCTCTACATGTAATCACCTCCCTCATGAAGAGGCATATTGGATAATATTTTAAGGAGATGAGATGAGTGTTTTGAAGAGAAGCAAGAAATGATAAATAAGTGAACAAGAGTAGACTTGCAACAATCCTAATAGAAGATAATATGAAGTGTAATTCATATTTATATCAAAATATACAAAGAAAGTAATAATGTTATGAATAGAACATATGATGGATAATTTGAGAGTTGATTTGTAAGGGAAATTAGAGAAAACCTTAAGGAAAAAATACTTATGGAAGTAGTGCATTATTGTGATCAAATTTGTTGAGTGAATACATTGCAATATTTAAATCAGATTTGTGAAAGAAAGGTACACATCACTCGAATAAGATTTGTGAAAGAAGAACTCAGATTTATGAAGGAACAACATTATATGATTTGTGATCAAACTTGTGAAGGAAAGATTTACATGATTCAAAATCAAATTTGTAATTAGATTTGTGAGGGAAAGTATATCTACATTTAGATCTTGTGAAGACAATATCATCTATTGAAGAAATTGAAGGTTGGTGTCTGTCAAAGAAAGAGATTTATGTCTGTTGCAGAGTTGGTGCTTAGTTTTTGGGATTGGTGTCTCCAGTGGGTTGGTGCCTACAAAAGAATTTTGTAAAAGCAGGTTGGTGCCTATGAAGAAGATCTATATATAAGCAATATTTGGTCATGGTTTTCTCCCGCAAGGGTTTCCACGTAAATCATGTGTTCATCCTATGTTCCTAATTCTAGATTTTGTATGTGTGTTATTGCTATGAATGATTAAGTTTTGAAGTATTATTGTTGTTGTTGATTAAGTTGTGAAAAGTAAAATATTTTTGTTATATTGATTCACCCCCCTCTTAGTACAAGTGTGTGCTCACTAAGAACCCCTAATTATTCCTAGGCTAGGGGTTACACCATATAGGCTATTCATCCACCACTACTTCCCAGAGCACCACTTCTATTAGTTTAACATGCCCACCCTTTGTTATATTGAGCATTGCTACTTCAATTCTCCACTCCCTTTGCTCAACCTAACCTCTACCCTCCAACCACCATTGCTTAGCCCAAGTTGTCGATGCAACCCTTTGGCTACCCAAATAGTGTTGACAACCCCTTTTTATTGCATAAGAGGAATTTTTTTTTGGGAGGCATAACTTGGACATAAATAATTTTCACAAACAAATAGGTGTTGGAAGGTTAGTTCCACATACTTTGTGTGAATGCTCGATCTAGACCTGTTCAAACATGGACAAACAACACAATATTAGTCCAATATGTAAATCTAAATCAACATTCCCCATGTAATTCATTTGAAATGAAATGAACAAGAAAACAAGAGATAAACCAAATGCAAACTATGTAATCTTGCTCAAAACAAACAAACTCTCAATCCCATGGGGGAATTGGTGCTATTTTGATGTAGAAAATAGCCCTTTCCCAATTCCTTGCAAGCTTGAATGATGATTGATGCTCCTTGATGAAAATCTACAATAACCTAGCTATGGTGATGAAATGCTATGAAAACCTTGATGAAATGTGGATCCAAATGAGCATGGTGATCTTACATGGATTGTGGATGATCAAATGCAATAGAGGAGGCCTCTATTTATAACAAAGAAGGATGGAGGATTGAAAAATAAGATGAATGTGGGATTAAGCATGAGCCAAAGGCATTGTGCCATTTGTCAACATGCTAATGGAAGGAGGTTGAACACATTTTGATTAATGTGCAAATTTGAATTTTGAATTTGAAGAAGTGACATATTTAGGGGGGATCTAAGAAGAGTTAAATACCAGTTGGCTCAAGGCAAGGACATGTAAGAGGCTTTTAATGCCTTGTTGGAGAGGACAAGTCCTTTTGGAGGGACTTTTTGAATTTGAAGAATATTCCAATGAGGCCATTTTTGAATGGAAATAGATGAAATAATAAATCAAATAAATTGATTTATTGTGCAAGTTGCAAAAGCTAGAGGATTTGAGGATTAGAGTTAGAGTTGATTAGGATTTAATTAACTTAGATGGGGATTTAGTTGATTTGACATTTGACTTAGATTTTGGATTTATTTAAATCAAATGGGAGGAAATTGATGCATATTAGATTTAATTAAATAAAGTTTGATTTATTTAATTAAAAGGGATGGTGTTAGATTAAAATCAAATAAATGTTAATTTATTCAATTTAAAGGAGATAATTTGAGGATTAAATAGAATGATTTATTTAATCAAAAGAGGAACATTATGATTAATTAAATAAAATGATTTATTTAATTAAAAGAAGATGATGACTTAATCAAATAAAGTTGATTTATTTAATTAACAAAGGAAATATGATGAATTTTAATTAGATAAAAATTATTCAATTAAAATGGTTAGTAGAGGGATGATTAAGGACAAATTGAAGTTAATGAACCAGAATCAGGTATGTGATATCATTCAGGATAATTTTCCGTGTATACATTTTTCCCCTCTTTGAAGTAACGTACTTGCTGCATTGGTTCAAAGAATAACCTTGCCATGATCAAAATTCAAAAAAAATCCCTTTTTTGGATGCCCTAGTATTGCCCCGACAAAAAGAATTACGCTGGTATACTGCCCCCTCGAGAGATCGAGCAAAAAATTTCTATTTGAGGGTCAATCTCACAACAAAGAGGTTCAAGATTAGTTTAGGTCGAATGTTTGATGTAGACAAATTTGATGATGTAGACAGTTTATCAGCCATGGGTCGCCTCATGTATATTTTGATATATTACACACACTTGATACTTGGATAGAAATGTTAGTAAAGATAGAAGAATAAGAAGAATAAGATGGATGACAAGAGGATCCAACAAGTCCATGATTTGATGAGACTTTATTAGAGATGATGATGTTTCGCTTGATAGGAATTGGGATTTTAAAAGAGCTTACTTACCTTATGTTTGATAGCACACATAAATATGATGCATCAAGGTATAAAGAACCAGGATGGTGTTGTACATAGTGTGATGGAATTTGACTAGACAAACAGATAGGAGTGTTCTTGTTCACACCTGACATACATAAACTTTGCTAGGATGCCCTTCATAAGTTTCAAACATCTCAGATCAAGACACGGAAAGGTATAACCTTTCAATGCAATAGTCAACAAGCTGCCCAAAACACCTTCCATAAACATCTAAAAAAGCAAGTATTCGCCAAGTTATATTACAAGAACGTCCAACAAGCACAACAGACAAAAGATAATGATCAATGCCCCATTCCCTTCTCTCTAAATCGTTTTGATTAGACATCATCGTGAGGTCATTAGAATGAGCTCAATAAGATAAATAAAAAAGAACAAATCAAGTACACAAACACGCCAATGTTCTTCATACCTCCAACCAAAGGGATGTGTTTTTCTTAGGATAAGTTTCCAAAATGATTGCCAATAGATAATTCTCATTGCAGGAAGGATGCATCCTAGGACATGTTAGTGGATGGTGGCAAGTTGTTTTGTTTAGGATAAGTATCTGAATTGTTTTGCCAAAGATAATGCCCATTGTAGGAAGGGTTCATCCTAGGACATGTTAGTGGATGGTGGAAATTTGATAGGTTGTTTGAAAGGCTATTGATATAAGGTCGATTGACATGTTATGAATGATTAAGAGTTTGATTTTGCATTTTGAAAGTTTGTTGTTTCGATTTTGATTTTACATTTGAAGTTTGTTTTTGCTAATTATTGTGGTTGTTTTTGTTTGTTTTGCCAAAGGATGAAGGTGATGATCAGTTTATTATGGATGATTGATTATCGTGGGTGAAGCAAAATGGGATGGATGGATTTTTTTCAAATATTTGGATGTTTTTGATGTTTTGAAATGTTTTGAGGCTGTTTTTGGGTTTTTTCAAAATTTTACAAATGTTTTGATTTTGTGTCTCGGGGGCTAATCAAAGATTAGCCTTACCTACGTTTAAGCTCAAAGACAACGTAGTTTGGATACCATTTTTTTTTTTGATACGCACGGTAGAGTATATATATTGAAATAGAAGAAGTATACAAACGTCTGCAACGCAGGAACAACCATCCATGAGACACAACCGGGCAAATGACAGCCCACCCAAGACACAAATTCATGGTTTAAACAATCCCAAAACATGCACCAAAGACCACCCACAAAAACCATAGGGAAGAAGAGAGGGGTCACAGGCCGACCCACAACCAACATGGAACAAAGTTGCAAAAAAATTGTGTAGAAGACCACCAAAAAAATAGTAAGCAGCAACGAAAGACAACAGACACAGAGCCAACCATTACATGAAACCGTTGACTTCCGCAAAACTTACAAAGCCCTCCAACCAGTCATTCCCCTCCGTCGGCACCAACTTCAATTTTTGCTTCAAAAACTCCACGGCCACGTTTGCAAGCTTTCTGTGACGCGACAAAGCAAGCCCTTTGAGGTCAAGGAGAAAAGGATACACTTTGAAAGCATCCTCCATGTCCCATAAGAGAGACAAGTCATCCGGATGCGGTATGCCTTTGCCTAAGAAGGCCGCCTTCAAAGTTTCTTCAAGACCACCAAGTAAGTTGACGTGGAACAAGCGCACCATCATTTCCATTGCCACCTTCTTCGGGGTCTCCAAGTCCAGTAACACTGCAAGAAAATGTGAGGAGACATGGGCGTTATCTCTGGCATACTCCCTTCTATGCAGGTGTTCTTTACCCAGAATCATCTTAACCGCAACCAACGACACTGGATCATCCTCAGACAGAATACTCTTTAATCTTTGATCCGTGACTTACCTGAAAGCAATTTGCCTCTCCGTAGCCACCAGAGAGACCGAAGTATCAACTCCAAAGCATTCCAAGCCTTCCGACGAAATATGAATGGTGAATTTTGATTTTGTCGACCTCTCCATGTTAACAGCCACACCCTGGACAGAAACGAAACAATGCCAAATGCGAAGATAAAAAAACAAAATGAATTTAATGGATCCGTAAATAGACCCGTGAGAGGATCCGCCTGGCCACCGCACAAGCGACAGAATAATGGTAGGACGATCATCGCGTCCTTGCCATGAAGATTGGCTACGGACGTAGTCCTTCCGCCTACTATCCATAATCACTTCGAGTGAGGTGAGCCGCCACCCGGCCAAGCAACAATCTTTTCAATGGTTACCATACCCGACGTGTCGCAAAATGGACACCTTGAAAGGTAAGCCAAGCCTCCACCCTGTCGAACACTAAGGCTCCACGAATATCAAGAGCCGAACTCATTAAGAAGGCTGACTTCTCCCCACGACGAATAAGAAGGGCCGAGGAATGACGTGGCGGTGCCACCTCTGCTTACACCAGCACCCTCCCAAAGTCACCTCATGCACACCCAGGAATTCGAGTGTCAAAAAGAGAGGCAAGGGAGGGCCCACCCAACCGCCCACAATTTGGATACCATATTTTTGACGTTTTCTAACTTTTATGAATGTTTTTGGATTTTGATATGTTTTGAATGTTTTTGGGTTTTCTGATTTTATGAATGTTTTTGGATTTTTTGATTTTTTGATGTTTTTTGGATTTTGATATGTTTTGGATGTTTTTGGATTTTTGGATTTTATGAATGTTAAGCAACACAAGGATTAGGATGGATATCCCAAGATGATGAGGGATTGATGATGATAACATTGTTGAGGATACACAACAATGCAAGGATAGTGTTAAGCAACACAAGGATTGTGAAGGATATCCCAAGATGATGATGGATTGATGATGATAACATTGTTGAGGATACACAACAATGCAAAGATAGTGTTAAGCAACACAAGGATTGGGAAGGATATCCCAAGATGATGATGAATTGATTGGATTTGATTGATCAGGATTTGAAGCTTGGTTTTGGAACAAAATTGGTTTTGAATGATTTGATGTGACGTTTTAAGTGAAAATTAGATGCGACTAATAGTGATTGTTTGGATTGATGTTCGGTGAAAGATGAAGCTTGATAAAGAATGTCTTTTTGTCAAAATATGCCATGGACTAGTGATTTGGATTTTGGCTCACAAATGCTTTGACCAACTTGATTTTACATTTTCCAATGTTCGGATCACCACATAAGTTGGAGGATATAGATCAAGATTTAATCTTGAAGCAAGATGTAAATACCTGCCCCAATGTCTAGCAATGTATGAAATGCCATGGATGGATGCTTGGATAGATGTATGGATGAAGGGATATGGATTATCTTGCGCTAAGATAAGGTGTTTGAATGGAGGAATGCTTCATGGCTCAGATAACATTGGGATAGGATAGGATCAATGAAAATGACTCATGTCAAGATGTTTACCATAAGCAAGTGCGTAAAGTGTACACCAAACTTTGTCAAGATCAAGATAACTTGGAAGTTGGATGTAGATAAATTGGAAATGGATTGGATAAATGGGTTATGGATGAATGGATTTATTATGGATGAGATGGATGGAATGTTGGATTTATTATGGATGGGATGAGATGCTTCCACTTGAACTGGCGCACATAGATGCTCAATTCTACACATGAAGCCTGTTTGCTAAATTTTCATCATGGTACCTACCCAAAGTGCCACCGTAGTGGTTTTCACTGGAGGACAATTTTTTTCTTTACTGTTTTCAATCCTTTTTCTTTTTCTTTTTATGTATTTTCATATTTTTGATTTTTTTGAAAGATTTTAAGCTCATGTTGAACCACCTAGTGGTGTCAATGTAGATGCTTATGTCACAATGTGCCATCGATATCCTGCTTGAAGAAGTTGCTTTTCTAAGATACGTGCACTTGAATGCAACTTTTGAGATTCCTAATCTACTTTGTTGATTTTGGAATTAACTTTGTCTTTGTGCGCACATTGCGATAGAGTGCCTTTTGAATCCTTATGATGAAGGGTGGCTGCCAATACATGGTCAATGTGAGAATTGGATATCATGCATGGAGAAGTGGATGGAGTGTGTTTAGGAATAAAAGATGGATTGGTTGACAGCTTGGAACCTTTGACTCTCCAAACTTGGGAAGATGAGCAATGATGGGTGGATACGGAAGTGTTCATGGAATTAGACCAACTGCTTGATATACTTTGTACATTTCTTGAGAAGCCTACTTTTGCCTTCGTGGACATCTTTGATGGATATTTTTCCCCTTTGTATTTTTCCCCATAGTTTCTTTGACTAATGGAGTTTGATAGGGATGATCTTTCTTTGTATTTTTTGGTATCCATGTGTATTTGATTTATCCATTATGCTTCCCTACTTCTTTTGCTTTGATAAAATTCTTTGTTCTTTGATTCAAATATTTATTTTGACGTTGGTCCCAATTCATGGATGGGGTGATGGGTGGATGAAGATTCATGACATGGCTAGTTGTAGTATTGGCATTGGTTTCATCATAAGGATTCTTCATGCTCCCTATGTTGATGTTTTCTTGAGATGAAGTTGCCCCAAGTATTGTGGAAGTAGTACCTTCATGATTTGATTCTTCCTATTTTGAGATGTCTTGTTTAGCAAGCATTCTCTAATAAGTGACCACTGTAGAGGACATTATTTCAATTTGCTGCTCTATTGACTCTAAAATATCATGTTCCGCCTGACCTATTTCCTTGAGTGGATAATGTTGGATATCTTCATACATGATGTCCTCAGTATGAATTTGGGATATATATGATCTTGATGTTGACAACTCGATTTAACGGTAGGAATCATTAACCTGCTCTTTTTGTGTAATAATTTTAGGAGCAAAGGAATCCTATTCTGAATGAAGATCATCTACGTGTCCATCCACAAAAAGCATCTCATGGGTAGATGGAGGAGTATGTGCTATGTGTATGTGATCATCATTTGTGACATCTTGTATAGATAGGAGAGTGCCCATTAGATCATTGTAGTATCTTGGAGATACAAATTCTTGATCTTGATTAATTTTGGAATTGCTTTTGACATGCTTTGGATCAAGTTCTTGACATGGGTCCATTTCAAAGGATGAATTTCTTACAAAGGGTTCTTGAACATCATCATTAGGCATGGGAAGTGGCTCAATATCCTATTGATCTTTGGGTGAATTTGGATCAAGTGTTAAGTTGAAGATTCCTTCAATATCTGCAACCATGAGGTCGAAGGATGTCAATATGTCTTGGAAAGGACCATTGCTAGACTTTGGTGAAAGATGTTGATCATGCTTTGGAATGAATTATTGAGATATGTCCTCTAACTCATTGGATGATGTAGAGGTATTTTCAAAATGATCATTGGTGGAAGGATCATGGATTATGTCAATAGGATCAAATAATTCTAACACTCCTCAAATTAGATCATTGTCGGATTTTGTTGAGGGATTCTTATCATGATCAAAAAGTGACTCTTGATGTATGTTGGGTTGATCTTTAGATGAGGTAGAAACATATTCAAGGTGCTCATTGATGGATAGATCTTGATCATTGTTTTCAACAATTGTGGTGGAGAGATTGTTAATGCTATCACTAGTGGTTGAATCCTGATCAGGGTCCCCAATAGTTTTTTTTTTTATTATCAATAAGGTCTTGGATGAGATTTTTGAGTCGAAAGCAATTTGATTTTGTGTGTCCTTTTATTTTGTGAAAATCACAAAGGTGATTTTCATTGTACCATGGCGGTTTCACTGAGGGTTCTTGATAGTTTTCATAGGTGGGAATTGTGATGAGTTTTTCTTGCACCAGTCTCTTCATGATAGATTCAGCTTATTCCCCAAGGGGTGTGTACTTTCGCTTGTTACCTCGTAAGATTTGTACTTTAAATTGACCTTGTGGTGATTGATTTTGGAGATGTGGTGATTGATGTTTGAGATGTGGAGGTTGGGTTTGTTGTTGATGTTGTTGATCTTGATATCTAACTTCTTGACATTGGAGATATTGTTCTTGATGTGGTTGTGGACACAACTCAATGCTTTGATGACATGGTTTAACTAATGGAAGAGTGTATTGATGTTGGGGTGAAGATGTCTCTTGGCGCAATGAGTCAATTATTTTGGCAACTGAAGCAATTTGATCTTGATTTTGATCTTGACACCCTTGATATAGTTGACTTGGTTTGTGTTCAAGCATATTTGGAATATCTACTTGTGGTGTTTGTATGGGATCATGGACAAATTGATTTTGGGCAATGTTCTGATTTGGGATGATGTTTAGATTTGACATTATAGGTTGAAATTGAACATTATTGTGGTTGGGTATCCCATTGCCTTGATTTAGGTAACTTTGATTTTGCATGGTGTTACCTTGACTTGGATCAATACATGGAGTCGTTAACATCTTGTTTGGACTTTGAACAACATTTGTATGATTCAAAAACATATATATGCCAAATTTTACCAAGTGTGGATTTGAAATGTTCATGTTTGGTAAACTTGTACTTGGTATATTCACATTTGGCATGCATGGATTTGGTGGGACAATGTTGTTTTGAAGACTCATGCATTGATTGTTTGGATGATAGATTTGTAAGTTTGGACTTGGATTAAATCTACCATAGGGAAAAGTGTTCCAAAATTTAGATTGGGCATACTCACATTTGTTGTACCATTGAGGTTTGTAGGAGGTAATGATCCCATGTATGGATTGTATAAGTGTGAGTTTTGATAATCAATTGGCATTGTAAGGCTTTGATAGTTCGGTTGATCTAGATTACTCATGATGTATGAATCAAGTTTATAGTCCATGTTCTTCTTGTGTTTTTACCTTGTTGACCTCTAAAGGATTTAGGACCAATGATGAGATAAAGGATGAAAGGGGTGAATGATATGGGTGTTTAAATTTTAGGAACCTTGGAGGGATACTAGACTTTAGGACTTTAGGATTTTTTAATTTTTATTTGATTTGGATTTTTGATTTGGATTTGATAATGAACTCATAAACTCCAAGAGGTTAGATGTTGTCTTGGAATAAACTTGTCCATAAGGTGATAATTTAACTAAGTGTATGGAGAAGGATTCATCTACACACACCTAGTCAAACAAGATGATTTTGATTTGATTTAAAGGATTTTCCAAAAGTCTAGTATGAATATTTTTTCCAATGGTTCAAAAGTTGTTTGTGAGATGGGATTTGATTGATTTTTGAGATGGATGAAATGATTGGTTGTTTTGATCCTAAATGAACCTAAGAGAGACTTGTTTACAAGACAAAGGTTTTGAATAACATGCTTTTCCCTAAGAGTAATTCAAACCAAAAGACAAATGGTTGCATGGAAAGACCATAAGACAAAAGATAAACAAACATATGTGTGGGGTTCAATTGATTTTATCTTGATTAATGAATTGCTTTAACCACATCCAATGTCTTGCTTACTTTTTCAAACTAAATGTCTAATGTCCCAATTTCTTTTCATCCCACAAAGTCCATTATGTGGAAATTAAGGAAATTAAGGCAATAGTTTCCTAAAGTTGACTTTAGTAATAGCAAATTGAGATATGAATCTAAACACTTAGAAGCCTTTAAGGATAGAATCCCTAGGGAAAGCAATAGAACTTGGATTTGTCAATGGTATTTTCTCCCCCTAAAGGGTTTGAAATTTGATGCTCATGTTGAATGTTTGTTTTTCCAATGTTTTAGGTCAAGCAAAGTGTTTTGATTTCCAAAGTAATGCACAATCCTATGGATGAGAGACAATATTTGTTGAGTTCCCACTTGGATAAATCCAGCTACGCCTACTCTTAGCGGATGATTAGATGCTTGACCACATTGGATCCCCTCCATGACACACACTTCTCGGGTCAGTCAAGCATTAGTACCCATGAAACTCGCATGGCATACTTCTCATCTCTACTAAGATCCATAAAAATGTGGGACGACTTCAAAACAACCGTTCTTGCACCAACAAATAGATCAGGATTTTGGCCTTTATACACAAGGTTCTAATATAGGCATTCCGTTCGTGGGGGATCATTCATATGGCAAGAGACCATGGTTGCCCTTCTTGTCAGACCAATCCTCGTGATACTTGAACTTTCCTCAAGTACCCACACTTATATACTAGTTGGAAGTCGCTTGGCTTTAGTGTGTTCCCGGTTGAGTCGTTCCCTTGGGTGATTAATTTTTCCCACAAGGAAGGCCCTCTAAGGATAAACAATAGTGAGCAAGCACATCAGTAGTTCGATCAATCTTTGTTGAGAAAAAAAGAGAGAACACACGTGATATACTCCACTCACACTCGCATGATTTGTTCAATTTTAAGAATCCAAATTGAAGTGTGGAGGTAATCACTTATACAACTTAATATCACAAAAAACCTTTTGACTCTCAAGATCACCCTGAGGCGTGAGAGAAGCGCATACATCTTTTAGATGATATTACTTTGGATAAGAGATTACAAAACATAAAAGGCACATGTTCATTTTAATCAAGTTCAAAGCAAGAATGGGATTCTTTTTAAGCACCAAAAGGAAATGTGAGATTTGCTTGTTCAATTGTTAAGTCCCAAAAAAAAATCTCGTAAGTTGCCTATGGTTCTTTTTAATCCCTTTGTTTTTTTCTTTTTAAGCCCAAATGAAAATTGAGTCCTAAAAAGCTTGAAAGTGACAAAGTCCTTAGAAGTGGCATTATAATTGCTCCCCAAAGTGTTCAAAAACACTTGATAGAATAATGTGATAATGTTTTTCTTTGACTTCCATGCTCCATGATCCTTTAAAACCTACAATCCAAGCTCTAAATGTTAGATGAAATCAAGAAACAAGAAGATATGAGGGTTAGATAAATGATTAAGAATAAAAACCATAAAATTTAGACCAAGTTTCATTGTGATTTGACATTAGGTGAAAATTTTAAAATTTTAACTCTATCAAAGTTGATAAACACCTACACCATTGGATAGCTTATGAAATTCTACCCCATTTAAAAAAAAAAGCTCTGAAAAAGACCAAAATATGACCGAGATATGGCCATTTTAAAATTGAGTGCAAAGGTAAGAAATCAAAGGTGACACCCTTTGAACTCAAGGCAGCAACGTTGTTTGGGTCCAAATAGCGACGTTGGAACAAAAGTGACACTGTTTGAGGATTTGAGTGGCGCTCTGGTGAAACTAGCGGCGCTGTTTGGAAAAATAGAGACCGCAAATGCGTCGCAATTGGACCCAGCGGCACTGTTTGACCTGGAAAAACAAAAAACATAAAAAACAACATAATTTGACCAAAAAAATGTGTTAATTTCTCAAGATTTGCCCTCCTTCTAGCACCAAAATGTGAATGCTCGATTTAGACCTGTTCAAACATAGACAAACAACACAATATTAGTCCAATATGCAAATCTAAATCAACATTCCCCATGCAATTCATTTGAAATGAAATGAACAAGAAAACAAGAGATAAACCAAATGAAAACTATGTAATCTTGCTCAAAACAAAAAAACTCTCAATCCCATGGGGGAATTGGTGCTATTTTGATGTAGAAAATAGCCCTTTCCCAATTCCTTGCAAGCTTGAATGATGATTGATGCTCCTTGATGAAAATCTACAATAACCTAGCTATGGTGATGAAATGCTATGAAAACCTTGATGAAATGTGGATCCAAATGAGCATGGTGATCTTACATGGATTGTGGATGATCAAATGCAATAGAGGAGGCCTCTATTTATAACAAAGAAGGATGGAGGATTGAAAAATAAGATGAATGTGGGATTAAGCATGAGCCAAAGGCATTGTGCCATTTGTCAACATGCTAATGGAAGGAGGTTGAACACATTTTGATTAATGTGCAAATTTGAAGAAGTGACATGTTTAGGGGGGATCTAAGAAGAGTTAAATGCCACTTGGCTCAAGGCAAGGACATGTAAGAGGCTTTTAATGCCTTGTTGGAGAGGACAAGTCCTTTTGGAGGGACTTTTTGAATTTGAAGAATATTCCAATGAGGCCAGTTTTGAATGGAAATAGATGAAATAATAAATCAAATAAATTGATTTATTGTGCAAGTTGCAAAAGCTAGAGGATTTGAGGATTAGAGTTAGAGTTGATTAGGATTTAATTAACTTAGATGGGGATTTAGTTGATTTGACATTTGACTTAGATTTTGGATTTATTTAAATCAAATGGGAGGAAATTGATGCATATTAGATTTAATTAAATAAAGTTTGATTTATTTAATTAAAAGGGATGGTGTTAGATTAAAATCAAATAAAGGTTAATTTATTCAATTTAAAGGAGATAATTTTAGGATTAAATAGAATGATTTATTTAATCAAAAGAGGAACATTATGATTAATTAAATAAAATGATTTATTTAATTAAAAGAAGATGATGACTTAATCAAACAAAGTTGATTTATTTAATTAACAGAGGAAATATGATGAATTTTAATTGGATAAAAATTATTCGATTAAAATGGTTAGTAGAGGGATGATTAAGGATGAATTGATATTAGTGAACCAAAATCAGGTATGTGATATCATTCAGGATAATTTTCGTGTCTACACTTTGCAACCATCTATTTAGTTATTCTTGATTTTTCTCCAAGTACTTATTAGTTTAGTTTGAAGTCACTTTTTTTGTTGTGACTTGTACTTTGGATACCTTGCAAAATATGTGGTCATTTTTTATGTTGTGAGAATTCTAATTTCACAAATTTTGACCTTTACTATGTATATGAGGATTCTATCATTGTATAATCATGAATTTTTCAATTTATCATTTCACAATTTCACTCTAAACAAAGGGAACTATGAGTCTTGGCAAGATGAAATCCTAAAACATCTTAGGTGGTTTCATCTCTTACCATATCCCTATAGACTTATCAATCCATATTGAGTTCGATAAAATCAATCAAAGATCTATGATTTTACAGGGTTATAAGGTAGCACTAAAACATTGTTGGGAATAGGATGCCATTTACTTGCAATCCTAAAGATATTTCATGTATCTCCTAAGTCCTTGGAAAGTGTTCCCCAACACTAGGATTAGAAAGAGATTAAATTCGAATGAAATGAACATGTAAATTGACATTTGTAATTAATTCTAAATGATAGGAACATGTGGGGACACCTAAGAAGAGCTCCTACAAAATAGGAGCACATGGGGCACCCACATGGAAGGTGGAACCCACCTTGAGTTAAGTTAACTGTTTGGAGAAAGATAACACTTCAGTAATGCATGTAAAGATCCTAGAAGTTAGGAATTGATATTTACATGCATGAAGTTCAGTTTAGTTTAGTTCAATTTAGTTCAGTTATGGTTCAGTTATCTTCAGTTGCATGTAGTTAGTTTCAGTTGAATGCTAGTTGAGTTCAGTTGACTTGGAATGCATGACTAATGACTTGAGTTGCATGACAAATAACATGTGATTCATTCATTTAAGTGGGGATGATAAATTATGCATGATATTTGGATAAATGGTGGAGAGATATGTTTTAGTTAACAAAGATTGACTTGGACCCACCGTGGGAACCCAAGTTGGAATCTTGGAGTTAACACTTTTGCATGATAAGATATTTTATAAGGCTGAGTTAAGTGGGCCCATTCTTGGGCGCCAACTTTGAGGAGAAGCTTACAAGATATCTGCAAAATCAACGTTGAGTTATGACTTCAGTTTGGGATGCCCAAATTGATGAAGGACTTGGTTTGAAATTGTTTTTCAAGGAAGAACTCTACTTGCAAAGAATAGGCGTAGGTTTTGTGAAATAAGCTTTGTGCTTTGCAATTGTAAACTCTTTGGAGTTTACAAGGCTCATTATTGTCTATTTATTGCGGCAAGTTGAAGAGAGTTTTATCATATTTTATTGTAGGTTGTGAAGAAGAATTGTTGAAGGCAAAAGAAGCATCTCAAGCAAGGATTGATAAAGAATTATTGTAATCTTGTTCTAAGGTTAAATAATACAAGCACTATTGATTCTAGTGGTGGAGTTTTTTCTTGAAAGGGTTTCTCCATGGTATATGCTATGTCTCTTCTATCTTCTAGTCTTATTCCTCTACAATCTTATGTCTATTTCTACAAATGGTAAAATGAATCTAAACAAATAATCATCCACAAAGAAATTGTAACAAAGAACACTTAATTAGATCTACTGTATAATAGTTTTACAAGTTTTAAGGCTACATAATTACCTCCATTTTCAACATTTGGTATCAGAGCTAATAGTTGGGGTAGATTTTGGGACGCCTTTCTCTTAAAAGTTTGAAGATTTTTTGCTGTAGTGGGAGCTTTTACTATTGTGTTATTGCTGATTTTGGAAAATAAGTTTGTTACAATGAGTTTTAATTCTCCTTTAGATATTGAAAGATTCAATGGATCTAATTATAGATGTGGAAACTAAAAATGAAGGATATCCTTCAAGAGAGAAATCAATGGTTAGTTGTTGGTAATGAGACAAAGTCACCTACAACGATGTCAGGTGAGGATTGGGCTAAGCTTGATAAGAAGGAAAGAGGGACCATAAGATTATGTCTTGTTGATGTTGTTCTCTTGAATGTTTCTAAAGAAACTACTGCATACAAATGGTGGAAGAGAATAGGTGATATTTATCAAACTAAAAGTCTTACTAATAAGTTGTATCTAAAAAGATAGTTGTATTCTTTAAAGATGAAAGATGGTGATTCTATTGCAAATCATTTGAATTCTTTTAATTTGATTCTAAGTCAGTTAGCCTCTATAGATGTAAAGCTAGCAGATGAAGATAAATGCATTTTGTTACTTTGTTCTTTACCAGAATCTTGGGAAAATCTAATTGTTGCTATCAGTGGTAGTGGTGCAGATTCGAAGATGGACAATATAAATCCCACTCTCCTATCAGAGGAGATGAGGAGGAATTCTAAAACGGAAATCCAAGATGCCTTGTTTGTAAAAAGTAGTCCTGAGAAAAAGGAACCTAAGGGAGACAATGAAGGAAAGGGTAAGTCCGAAGGATGAATTAAGGTAAAGTGTTGGAACTGTGGGAAACTAGGACATGTGAAGAAGGATTGTAAGAACAAGAAAAAGAGTTATGATTCTTCTACAGAGGAATCCTCAGATGACGGTAATCATGCATTGATCATTTCATGTAAAAATGTTAGTGATGACTCTTTGCTTGATGTTAAAGATTGATCTTCATGAAGAGGATGGTAGTCATGATGCCATGTGTAGCTCGTACCATGGTTCAGTGGGAGTTTTTGGAAGTGATGCAGATGCATCATTGGTAAGGTTATCCTCATGTGATTGGGGATATGTTTTTTCTTGGTTTAAAGTGGTTGCTATTATGTCATGGTTTACTCTTGATACACATTTAGAGTTTGGCATGGTACTTGTTCTCTTGAGACTAGGATGTTTATGTATGTTATGATGCATGTGATCTCCTTGGAGGAGATGGTTAGATCATGTTGTCATGTTTATGTTCCTGATTCATGATTAGAGATTTGACATTGATCTTGTGTAGTTCTCTTATGTATTGGGTACATTAATCATTTGATTGATTACTTAATGATAGTGCTATGTTGCATTTGGAGTTTGGCATGGATTGGTTGGTTGCAGGTCCTCATGGATACTTGGAGAAATAGGCGAGGCTTGGGTTCTCTTATGATAAGAGATATATGTTGGAATGGTTACTTGTAAGAAAAAAAATTTTCAACAGTAAAGATCGAGAAGCCTACACCTTGGTTGGACGTGAGTTCAACACACTCGGTGATTTCACATGCCTCCAAAGAGGTGGTTTGGTTATAGAGACTTGGGAAAGGTATTGGTTTTAATTACAAGTAAGTTAAACTTGAATGTGATAGTCAGAATGCTATTTGTTTAGCCAAAAATCCTATGTATCATGCTCGTACTAAGCATGTTGATGTTCAATATCACTTTGTGTGAGAAATGGTTGAGAATGGGAAGGTATTAATTGAGAAAGTTGACACTTTGATTAATGTTGTAGATTATCTTACGAAACCAGTTCCTACAAATAAGTTCTCTTGGTTTTGAGTATTAATCATTTGCTTGGAGCTTCATGATTATGCAGGTTCCATTTGAAGTTGGCATGGATTGATTAGTTGGTGCAGGAAAGCCATTGGCCTTGTGTCCTGTACTTGATTTATAATAATGATTCCTTATTTAGAATAATTGCAATGTATAATGTCAAGTGGGAGAATGTTGGGAATAGGATGCCATTTAATTGCAATCCTAAACATATTTCATGTATCTCCTAAGTCCTTGGAAAGTGTTCCCCACCACTAGGATTAGAAAGAGATTAAATTCGAATGAAATGAACATGTAAATTGACATTTGTAATTAATTCTAAATGATAGGAACATGTGGGGATGCCCAAGAAGAGCTCCTACAAAATAGGAGCACATGGGGCACCCACATGGAAGGTGGAACCCACCTTGAGTTAAGTTAACTATTTGGAGAAAGATAACACTTCAGTAATGCATGTAAAGATCCTAGAAGTTAGGAATTGATATTTACATGCATGAAGTTTAGTTTAGTTCAATTCAATATTAGTTTAGTTTAGTTATGGTTCAGTTATCTTCAGTTGCATGTAGTTAGTTTTAGTTGAATGCTAGTTGACTTCAGTTGACTCTGAATGCATGACTAATGACTTGAGTTGCATGATAGATAATAGGTGATACATTCAATTAAGTGGGGATGATCAATCATGCATGATATTTGCATGAATTGGTGGAGAGATATGTTTTAGTTAACAAAGATTGACTTGGACCCACCTTGGGTGCCCAAGTTGGCATCTTGGAGTTAACACTTTTGCATGATAAGATATTTTATAAGGCTGAGTTAAGTGGGCCCATTCTTGGGCACCAACTTTGAGAGAAGCTTATAAGATATCTTCAGAATCAACGTTGAGTTATGACTTCAGTTTGGGATGCCCAAATTGATGAAGGACTTGGTTTGACATTGTTTTCACAGAACTCTACTTGCAAAGAATAGGCATAGGTTTTGTGAGATAAACTTTGTGCTTTGTAATTGTAAACTCTTTGGAGTTTACAAGGCTCATTATTTTCTATTTATTGTAGCAAGTTGAAGAGAGTTTTATCAAATTTTATTGCAAGAAGAATTGTTGAAGGAAAAAGAAGCATCTCAAGCAAGGATTGATAAAGAATTATTGTAATCTTGTTCTAAGGTTAAATAATACAAGCACTATTGATTCTGGTGGTGGAGTTTTTTCCTGAAAGTGTTTCTCCATGGTATATGTTGTGTCACTTCTATCTTCTGGTCTTATTCTTCCACAATCTTCTGTCTATTTCTACAAATGGTAAAATGAATCTAAACAGATAATCATCCACAAAGAAATTGTAACAAAGAACACTTAATTAGATCTACTGTATAATAGTTTTACAAGTTTTAAGGCTACATAATTACCTCCATTTTCAATAAACATAATAGGA
This sequence comes from Sequoia sempervirens, assembly GCA_007258455.2. NCBI lineage: Eukaryota > Viridiplantae > Streptophyta > Pinopsida > Cupressales > Cupressaceae > Sequoia > Sequoia sempervirens. The sequence goes on from VDFB02015210.1 coordinate 245,319, forward strand.
TATTTATCTAGAATTTGAAAGTGAACGAAGAAATGACCCAAGGATATACTCTAGGTAGTTTAACTATGTCAAGGTTCACCAATTATGTGTGAAAAAATAAACACTTCTATAAGTGATCAAGATATACTCAATGATTAATTAATATGCATAAATAAATAAGATCTAATACAAGAGTTGAGTAGATTAGAAATTAAAAAAAATGATTAAGGTGCTTATTTTTTAATAAGGCAACAATATCAAATTTAATGATGACATGATGCGTTGCAACAAATTATTAGAATCAATAGTTAGGTTGTGAATATGTGAGTAGAGCATAGTGAAATAATTACTTAAAATAATTTTGTTGTGGATATGGCCATGTTGTGTGATTTAGTCTTAGATAAGATTGTGTGATGTTGATCAATCCTAATGGTGCAACCTAGTCCAATATTGACATGATCTTATGAGATATATGCACCTTCAACTCATAACCTAGTTTAAAAAAGAGGTGTTGAAAAACATAGTGGGGGTTGTTGAGGTGAGAGTAGAAAGTCATTAAGTTTGTCTCAAAAGAAACTCAATCCTTAGATGATGATACAAGTTCACAATCACACCAAACATGTGATGAATTACACATTGATGTAGAGATGTACACATGTAGTGCCTAAATATGAAAACATAGCCCTTGAATGTGCATGAATTGAATGATACTACAATTCTACCTTGTTACTTCATGATTGGTTATGACCTAGGATACATCCTTAGTTGCTCAATTCATCTTTTTGGGCACATAAGTCAACATAACAACTAATTTTCACAAGGGTTAGTTAGTGAGTAGGAAATTTTAATTTTGAAGGTATACTAGGTTGTGCCACATGACTTAATCTTAGGTGGAAAAAGGTTGTTTAAATGAGGGTTAATTCAAACTAGGGGAATCTATAATGAAGGTTGCATAATGGGCCCTAGGGGGGACTTGTTTTGTGTGCCAAATAGACTAGGTTGCACACTATAACAATATATTTATGGTGTGTTGAAACTGTATACACCTAAAAATGGTCTGGAGAAATCCGATTAATTAAATATGACTTATTTAATTAATTAATCCTTAAAATCTTCTACTATTAAATAAATAGGAAATATTTATTTAAATAGTTCATCATAATTCTTCAATCTTGATTCAATTATTTTCATCTTATTCAAATTCATCTACTATTAAATAAATTAAATACTTATTTAAATAGTTCACATTCTAAATTCTCCTATTTCTTCAGTTTTAATTAAATAAACAACTTTATAGTTGGCATTATTTAATTATTACATCATATTCAATCTTAATTAAATAAATAAAGCTTTATACTTTATTGTTTAATTATCATACTTCTTCTATTTAATTTAATAAACAAACTTCTATAATTTATTTAATTAAATTATTTATCTTCCCTTTTGCTAATTTAAATAAATCAAAAATATTTATATAAAAGCATAAATCAAATCCCTCTATTCACTCACCAATAAAATTAGATTTTTCAAATCTAATTAATTTAACTAGCATTCACGGGAAAAGCCTAGGGACAAACCTGCAGGCAATCCTCTCAATCTTCTTCCTCAAATCTTTTCTCTCATCTTGCCTGGTGTTTTCATGGGGAAGAACAATCCCCATGATCAGCTCGATCTTCTCATCTCTTACCATTCAAATCTCCAGATTGAATCTCAGCCTCGTGTTACCCCTGTGCAAAATTGTTGTCGGAAATCTATATATACAGCCTTCTGAAGCATGAGAAAGCCCCCAAGAATTATCATCTTTTATGCAAACTTACTATGTAGGATTTAGCACTCAAGCATCTTAAGCATTAGCATTGTGATTAGCATCAATTATCATTTAGCATATTAGCATATCATCATAGCATTAGTAGATTTAGAATCACAGTAGCATCATTAGTTTTTACTGTAGCTTCCATTTAGCAGGTTTCATGTTAGGATAGTTTACGGTAGCTCCATATCATCCAGAAATCATTAGCAATCATCACATCACAACATTTAGCATCATTTCGTTCTCTGAATGGGCATTTTAATAGTCACAGTACTTTATCAAATCTGAGAGCCTTTCCGTGACTCATAAATCTTTGGAGATATGAGACAATGAGACACTTTCAAGCTTTTGTCTGTTTTGAATTAGTTTAATTCATGTTTAATCTTGATACAATGTTTCATTAAGAGGTGTATTTAATTGTATTTAGTTTACTTTTTCCACACTTACATAAACCAATATAAAAAGAGGTGTACAGGTGTGGGGTATGCACTTTTATCCCTTATTAATTTAACAAATAATTTTTTTAAGCCACCAAAGTTTAACCATGTGTTTATTTGCCTTTATATTAAACAATAATACAAATTTGAGAATTCTATGTTTGTCAAAATGTCTTCATTAATTAAATTGTGACAAATTGACCTCAACTTTTTTTTTTTTAAATTAATTAAAGAATGGACGAGGTTAGGATAATGCTTTGAATGACATTAGTGGAATGGATACTGCTTAATCCTTGACTCTTTGTCAAATAGATATTAGCACTTGTATCCTATATCAACTTACAAAAGCAATCTAGGTTCAACATAAAACCCTCATTATAATTTCCTAGGGCTTGCAAGGGACAATGTGGTTGGTCAATTCAAACTTACCAAATGGATTTTTCTAGAACTCAATCAAATTAATATTAAGTTGCACTCAATTCAAAACATAGTTGACTTTAATAGGGTAATATAGTTCCCTCTCAAGGAGAAAGATGAGGAGAATGAGCTCCATTTGATGTTAGAAGCTATTACTACTAAGGCTAGCTTGATGAAGAGGGACTTTAAGAGTCATATTAAGGGGTTGGAGGATAAAATGCATCAAGATAACCCAAATTTAGAGAGAGCCATCAAGATCAGTCAATGCACTATCCATAATAGTGTTGAAGGTATCTGGATCCTGACAGAGAAGTTGAAGGAGCTCAAAGAAGAGAAAATTGTTGGAGCCACTGATGATGGGGAAAAGACTGAGGGGGACAACAAGGTTAAGGGTAAACAAACCTTTTCGACTTAGTAAGGACCGAGTAGTAAAACCAGTGGCAAAAAGAAGACCTTTGAAGATGAAAAAGAAGAATTGCTGAATCTAGTTGATCTTCACCAAATCTTTTATCAATAGGTGCTAGAAGCAGCTAATACTCCCAAAAAATTTCAATAGTTTTCTTATTGTTGTTTTCTTTTTACTATGCTTTTCTTGCTAGTTTATTGATGGTTGACGGTTGATTATCTCTATTTTTTTTTTTCAATCTTTCTATTCTTTTTTTTTTTAAGGGGTTTATGTTTTGGATTAAGGGTAAAATAAGTTTTGAAAGGACTGAAACTTTATTACTAAATCCTAAACCCTTAATCCAAAACATAAAACCCTTAAAAAAATAAAATAGAAAGATTGAAAAAAAAAATGTATTGGAGTATTTTTTAATTTATGAAAATTAAAACCCATATTGATAATAATGTTTTATGATTAGATCTTGACTCGCTCACCTTTAAAGGACTTCTCAAAACTTGTGTTTGTCTACATAAGCTTAATCTAGGGGGAGCTACAAACTAGCTTACCTGGTCTCATACAAAATAGTTCCGTCCTTCCATACATCATCAATGTACGTGAAAAGCAGAGAAAAAGATCTCAGTTACAGATTCTGCATGGAAGAAATGCGGTTGGCTTTGAAGATTTTGAGGTCCGCATATTGGGAAATGCTCAGATTTTTTGAAGAGAGAAACGCATTTTTTTCCTGGCACAGAGCCCCATCTCTCAAAGGTGAAAGTTTAAAGCAAATGTATTTCTTCATGGTTTTCAATAAAATAATTTGAAACGATGCATGGGTTTCAGTATAATATAGAAAATGAACCATGGTTTTATCTTATATCACAATTATTTTCCCTTATCATATTATATCCAGCTCTTTGAGAATGACAGTTCATCTGGATCCTAGAAAATTTGTTTCTTTTTAAAAAAAATGTTTCAAGTTGTAGATTAAGAATCTGTATAAGATTTTATGTGAGTAACCCTGCTCTCAGATTGGTGCGCTTCTTCTAGCTTTCTGTGAAGTTAGTGGGATCTTCATTTTAGGTAATTTCAGAATTTTGCTTTAGAATTAAGTAACTTGTTATATAAATTGAGATCCCTAATCTAGTTTTTTCAGAATGATGATAAGTACTAATCTTCATATAGGCGGTGCACCTTTTTTTCTTTCATTTGGGTTAGACATGCTTTCTTGCTCCCCAAAGTCCTGCAATCACCAGACAAATTGCTTGTGTTATAGTCAGTGAGCTTTCTCTAGATGCCTTTTGAAAAAATAATTTGTGTCGAGCTTTGCAAGGTTATCTCTTGGGAAATGATTTGTTGTCTGTAATTTTGAGTTTCCTGGTATTTATAATGAACATGAGGTTTTCACAGTCCATGAGAATGAATGCAACGCTTCTGATACAGTTTTTTCCAGAAGCGTTTCATTTATTCACTATTGTTTGTTTTTCCATCAGAAAAAATAAATAATGTTGATTGAGTTTTTTTGCTTTTGAATGAAAACCAAGTTTCTTCTAGTGGGCTTGGTTTCTGTTCTCACTCTGGAAAACAATACTTTTTCCATTTTATTGATGGCATCATAAATTTGAAATTCACTTGTTTTCTTTAAAAATATTACTTTCTCCACCTGCACTAATGAAGGTGTTATTTGTTAGTGTGAATCACAATGTTTGAAGTAGGTTCGCCTAGTTTCCTTTGGTGGAACCTACCTAGCACGTTAACTTTGTGATAGCTTTTGACAATTTCAGATAGAAAAAGTAAAGAATCATGAAGAGAATTCACTTTCATTTACAATGAAAATCAAGTTTCTCTTAGTGGGTTTAACTAATAATCTTTTTGTCATCTGATTGACGTTCTTAGATTTGGGAATTCAATTTCATTTTTTTTGCACGTATCAATGTCTTGCTATTAAGTACGGAGCAAAGTTTCTCTTAGTGGGTTTAACTAATAATATTCTTGTCATCTGATTGACATTCTTAGATTTGGTAATTCAATTACATCTTTTTTGCACATATTAGTGTCTTGCTATTAAGGACGGAGCAAAGTGTTGAGTAAGTTTGACATGGTTCCTTGTAGTGGAAACTTGAATCTGCCTTGGCACTGATTTCCTTTGCTATAAGTTCTGACATTTCAAGGAAGAGCTGCTGTTCTTTTACTTTATTCATCTACTCCATGCCTACTTTGAAGTAGTGTAGATGATCCAAAGATGAAGCCTTTAGTATGTAATATGTATATGAAATGACAAATATGCTGTCACATGTTATAAGGCTGTCTGCTATTGGTTTTATTTTGAAGACAAGATGCCAAGCTTTTATGAGGATATTTTCCACTTTGATGAGGGGAGTTGCATCACATTATAACTGAAATTGATTGATCAAAGATTTGAGGTTTCCAAAGTCCATAATAATGATCAAAGGCTTCTGGAAAAGCCTTATGTATGAAATTCAAAAACTAAAGATTTTTGAGTTTCACTGATTAATATAACATCATGTATTTGGATATCAGTGTGTAAAGTTTTTGATTGCAATATTTCAAGTTTTCTTCAAGAACCCTCTTTTGGGAATATACAAGATCAGCAATATGGTTTTTTGGATGCCTTTATTTTTCCTTAAGTACAAGACTTTAAGGAGGTTAGTAGAATTTGGAGGTTGTCATCACTATCTGCTTAGAGTCTTGATAAAAAATTAATTGTACCTATTATTCATATTACTATCTATTTTTATTATTAATTTTGTTATTGTTATTATTAATATTATTGTATTTTATTATCATGTTGTTGATCACCCATCCCCCATTGGACCATCTCTATTGATATTGTTATCATGTTGCACTATTTTTATTGCTTCCCTCTAGTGCCTTTTCACACACTGGTCTTCTCTGTCCAACACTTTTGCTTTATCAATTCAAATCTCATTCCTTGTTGCTAGTGCGTGCTCCCCCAAGGCTGATTTTCCACTCTATCATGCTTCACAAGGTGCTCTTTCTGCAAATAAAAATGTACTTCATCAAAGATCCTTAATGCTCTTGTAGCCAATGTTTCCAGCATGCCATCTTTTTGCGCAGAATGATTCTGTAAGTCCACTTGTGGGTGTAGGTCTGTTTGTCTTTTTTTCTTGTAAACTTGTTTTGAATGGTTCCTTGTACTTTTCTACTCAATTGTACATCCAAAAATGGTACAGAACCATTTTCTTCTGATTCCACCGTGAACTGATAATGTGGTGAACTATTTAGTTGCATGATAAAATCATTAATGCAATCCTTGCCATTATATTTGTATCATCTACAAATCTCTTTCACCATATTGGATTTAAAGGGTAAAATTCAAGTGCTCTCTTTTCATAGCCCTCCATGAATAGGTTTTCCACAATTGGAGATAAGGGAGAACCCATTGCTATTCACTCAGTTTGCTCATATATTGTACCTTCAAAGCTAAAAATTGTTGAATTGATACACAATTTAACCAATTTTTTAGTTATGTCGTCAGTTATATGGGCAATGATTGTTACTGCTTTCTTAGTTGGGATTTATTGTGAAGAGTGAAACAACATCAAAGCTAATAAATTTAAAAACATCAAAGTTTTGGATCATCTTACAGGATTCATCATCAAGATGTAGACTATGTAGAATTGTTGTCTCTTGGGGCAAAGGATTGGTTGTTGGCCTTTGTAGCTGTCATTAGACAAGAATTTTCATGTGCCTTTGCTGCTCATTTGTGGCAATTTTTCATGTTCTTTATTTTTCTAATGTAAGCTGTATTCCTTTAAAAACATCAAAGTTTTGGATCATCTACAGGATTCATCATCAAGATGTAGACTATGTAGAATCGTTGTCTCTTGGGGCAAAGGATTGGTTGTTGGCCTTTGTAGCTGTCATTAGACAAGAATTTTCATGTGCCTTTGCTGCTCATTTGTGGCAATTTTTCATGTTCTTTATTTTTCTAATGTAAGCTGTATTCCTTTAGAAAAACAATGCTATTTTTGCAACATCAACTGTTTCAACAGAAGCTTTCTTCACTGAATCATGGATAATTCCGCTTTTTCTGATTCCCAGATGGGCAGATCCAACTGTATATTGACAGTTAGGGAGACTGTTGACGTTGATAGGATGAAGACATTGTTCTAGTTGTAAGACCAAATTTTATTTATTTTCTATCACTGTCCTGATTTATGCTTCCTGAGGAAAATGAATTCACATATTTTTCTTCGTTCTTTTTAATTTAGTTTACCAATGTGTAAGTGCAATTTTGTTTGCCTGTGATTGTGCATGATTTCTAGTTATTCTCTTTTTTGTAGGTCCCATATGTTGTGTTAGTCTGAATCAACTTTCATGGGAGAAGGCTCTTGTGAAGAAGAATTGCACAGAAAGTTGAAGTTTGATCAAGCCAGTGATCATTTGGAGAAAGGGCAGTATGAGAGTTCTTTATTGCTATTGCAGAATCTTGGTCAACATGGTTATAAAGATGTTGCTGAGCTTGTGGCTGTGACTGAAGTTTGGTTGGCTGCAACAAGAAGATCTTGTTCATGTCCAACTTTACATCAGGGCAAGAACCTTGACTGGTACCTTATTTTGAAGGTAATATGTCCTCTCTCATTTCTGGGAATCCATGTATGAGTTTGTACATGCGATGTTGTGCATAAAGGGGTGTATTTGTTTTTACCCTTTTAGAATACACTTTATCTTTGTTCTTGAACAAATGTGCTGTTCAGATGATGATGTTCATTTTCATAGAGAATTTTATGTCTTATTAATAAAATTTTGCCTTTCAATATAAATAATTATGTACCTGCTTTTTTGAGATTCAATAATGAGACAACTTTCAATGTCCTCTGGGCCAAAATAGTCTATAGGACCTACCAAAGTGCACCTACTGGTTTACAAGATTTTTTCTTTGAGTCGTCAGTTTTAGAATTGATGCTCCAAGCTTTGATTTAAGATTTCATGTACTAGGTTATGATTGAAAATATTTTGGTAACTTTGTCTAATATTGTTGTATAGTGGGCAGATTAAAAGTAAATGCTTTCATCCTTTGTTTCATTTGAATTGCACACCATGCAGATTGTTTGTTCCTATTGTATTTTGGGTGGGTACATCTATCAGTTTCACTGTCTAATTCATAATAGTTGGTAAAATTACTCTAACTGATGAAGGCACTTGAAGTCATGGTAGTAAATTTCCTGGTCGGTATTGAATGCATCAATGAATGCCAGTTTTTGGATGCATTTCTTCTTGTTTCACTCTTGTTTACAAATATCATGATCTGTGGAAGCTTTAAATCTTTAAGAAACTTTTTTTTCCTCTGTTTTTTTCCTTTGTTTTATTTTTCACTAATTTCTGTTCTATTTGTATAAGGCCACAAATATGTTCATTTTATATTCCTTCTTTCCTTAACCTTCTTTATTTTTACTTGTTAACATCATTTGTTACTCATAGTGTGAGGATTCTTTTTGGACTGCAATCAGATACATTGATATGCATAAGCACACAAAAATACTCAAATCATAATATAGGAATAGCTACACACATCCTCTGATAATTTGGCCAGTAGAATTTCATTAGATGTCTGAAGTCTTAACAAAATATTTATGAAGTATGATATTGTGCTACAAGAAACATCTTTCCTGGGATTCAATCTTTGCAAAGGTTATGAAATTGTATATACTTCACCGCCCTCTTAAATTTGTTAGAGGCAATTCTAGTTTTTTTTTCTTGTGATTGGTTAAATGAGGATTCTCCAGGGGTCCTTTCCCAGGAAAGAAAAGCTTCATACATGATCAGCTGGACAAATAGGAAAAGTTCTAAACAGTCACGAGTTTACAAAACCAAGCCACCCAACTTGAAACAAACAGAACCAGCACAGAAACTAAAACAACCCCCAACACCCAAAATCAGATCCTCCCAAGGGCCATATCAACAAGAGGGACTTGGAGCTGAATCCTCCTTGGAAGACACCTAAACACCAGGCTCTAGGGAGGTTCTACAAAGTTCAAACAGCTCAAGAAACATTGCTCTTCGCTATGGTAGGAAGGTGGTAAGCACTACAAATTTCTAGGCACTCCTCCCTAATAACTACCTGTAAATTTTCCAAACATAGTGCCAAGTCAGCATTCTTTTTCAATAGGGACTGCATGATATGTATGATATTGCAGCTGCTCACATCCTTAGAATGCTGGAGAGGAGCCACCACAGCTGGGCCAATGTGGATATCATCATCCGTGTTATACCCCATAGTTGAAAAACTCGCCAATTGCAAGTACTCGGCAGGCCCGGAAAACTCAGTTCGGAAAAAACTCGGCATTTAAACCAGCGAAAAAATAGTGAAAAAATGAAGTGAAATGACCATTTTAGCGGCTGCATGACTTTTTACCTGATTGCGTGAGTTAAAATTCGCAAGTTTTTGCGAAAAACTTGCCAAAAACTCGTGAGTTTTTTCTCTGCGAGTAAATACTGGAAAAACTCGTTTTGTAAAAAAACTCGCTAGTTTTTGGCGAGTCTTTCATCTATGTTATAAACTTATACCCCATCAAATCAAGATCATTGTAGGGGAGGAGTCTACTGAGAATCAATTCCTTGGCTATTGCAACAGAATACACAAGCGCCCAACTTATGGATGAAATCTTCATAAATTGATGCCCTTGTCCAAACCCTCAAATTTGCCAGCCCTTCTTCATCTAGCACCTCCTTCAGAAAATGAAGTGTCATTACATCATTAATGCTGAATGTTTCCTTAAGCAGTGGTCAAAAACCACACTACAAGGAAAATATTTGATTGAAAATCTTTCCATGGTGATTGGATTTATGCTGCATGAACTTTGGAATAACCCTGCACAGACACAAAGCCCGCAGAACAAGATGAAACACAAAGAAATCGCAGTGAGGTAAAAGGGCAGATAATACATGCTGGGATTCTCATGAGCAATGGGTGCTACATGTACCCTGGAAGTGGAAACTACTTGAGGGATGTCAATTTTAAGGCTAATCTTGCCTAGCCAAATGCTACCAATTAAAATGATTATTGCAATAAACAAAAATGAAATGGGGAAATTGGTTCTATAGTGTCTATCCCATGAAGGGAAACCTTCACAAGCAGTTACGTCAGATCCCAATTGTCTAGGTCATCGTTAATCCTCATGGAGAAGGGGAATTGGTCAATCCCTGCTTTGCTTGGTGATCAGCTACCATATTACATTCCTGGAAGCAATAACTAGATCCAATCTTGTCAAAATTAATATACAATAACCAAGCTTCATCTAAATAATTATTCAACGTCCAATCCTTCAGTTGGTTCTTACTCAAACTGTTAATCACCACAAGGGAATCCCTTACCACTTCCAAAACTTTTGATACCAGACACAACTGCTAATTTGAGACCTTCCAAGATTGCCAAAGCTTCCCCTTTATTGTTTGATTTGTTCCCTGAAAAGAAAGAAGTACCTTTTACAAAATGTCTAAGCTGCCCCAATTTCTTAACCAATCAGAGAATGATTTTGCCCACTGGTTTGGGAATGTGTTTGAGCCATGGAGGACAGTCATCTTGCTCAATGAGAATAAATGCTTTTTTTGTTCCACTTATTGTGTTGGCAGCGTCAACAAAAATATTTAAATAAATCATTTTGCCTTAAATTGATTGTTGAGATTCGAGAAACCTCGGTGTTTAGAGCTGAGTTATCAACAAAATGAACATTGATTACCTGACTACCATCTGGAAAATGAATACCTTCAATTTACTCGTGAATCCTATAAATACCCAAAAGCATCACTGGCAATGACATCAAGTTAGGGAGCTAGAGGAAATCTTTGCTTGATATATCTCTCTGTTTGAATAGGTTATTTGAGAATACCTTTCACATTAGCTCTTGTAGTTGCTCACGAAAACAAAGTCTTTGCTACCTTGTGGCGAAATATTCAATGCTCAACCAATTGAGCATGGCTGAAATGAAATCCTACCTTTTTTAGTCATAAGCTATACCAAAATCTATCTTTAGAAAAGGAGATTTTTTGATCAGCTTCTCTTGTCTATTCCATGCCTTCCCATACAGTGATAGGATAATTCCACACCACTTTGTTACCTTAAAACAATTTGTACCACCAGCAGCTCTATCCTTTGCAAGGAATTTTACTGAAATCTTATTGGAAACGGAATTTTACTGAAATCTTATTGGAAACGTTCAAGAAGGCAATTAGACAACGACCATCTGCATTCTCTCTTTTGGAGCCCTGTGAAATGTGTCTGATCAGTGCATTGACTAACTTGCCCATGATTCCCATTTTAATGGGTTCTTGGAAAATCTTTAAATAAGCTCCCTAGCATCTAATTGATAAAACACACATTCTTAATGCAAACAAACTTCTTACACAATTTTATCAAAACATGCAGCCAATTTAAAGAACAAAGCATAGGGAAAATGATTTTTATATTGATGATATTGTATTACTAGTTCTAGCACTCAACTAGAACCTCATTTTGTACAGCATTTTGGTTATATCAAAAAGTGTACATGCTACAGAGCTATATGGCAATGATCTAAGACTATATAATCATGTTTGTGTGGTTATCACTTGTAGAAAACAGATGGAGAATGTTATATTATGTAGACAACTATGAAACAAATGTTAGTAGTTCTTCTAATGTTTATGTGAAAACATCCTTAGGCTAAATTATAGAAAAGTCTCTTAGATTACTAACTACATACATAATAAACCAAGACAAGTAATTCTATTTACAAGAATGGGGTCAACCCTAAATAAAAAAAGTTGCGATTCACAAGGTTTATGAACCAAAAGCGAATCCAAGAAAGTATTCAAGTTGAGAACACCGATTTTAAACTAGTATTTAAATGTAAGGGTGGATGATGAAAATTCATAAGAAAATTGTGGAAGATGATGGCCTTTTTTGGTTCTCTCTTCAATGCACACTAATATTTCTAGTTACTATGGAAAACGAAGAACCCTTTCTTGAAGATATTTATGAATACATCTCTCACAGTGATCCATACTTTATGTAATGTCCCCTTTTTCATGAGCAATGGATTTTGGCGGAATTAGCCTATTCTTGATCCTTTTAGGCTAATGGGACTTGATAAGAGGATCGTGTGGCAATTACCCAGTTGTTTGGTTGGCTCATTTGGTGATTTATTCTTCATATGGAGGTGTTCTAATGATATGTTTCTATTTTTAGAAACCTCATGTTATAAACTAATGTTGTGTTTGCACTTTATGTTATGAATAATTATTTTATTATAAAGTGCAAAATAATAAAATAATAAAATAAAATAAAATAATATTCCTTCTAGAAGGTGACTTGGGAAAGTTCTAGAAGGAGGCCGACCTATTGAGGAAAAAGAATAAATAGGCATTGAGGGCTCATTTCTCATCAGGCAGATTTGATGTTGATGATTGTTGATTTCTTCTTGAGTATTTGTGGAGCCAAGTGGTCTGCAGATAATCAATTTGTCTTTGGGAACGAAAACTCCCATTGATAGCAATTTTGAGGGTGTGAAATATCACCTGAATTATTGCAGCTTGGAGGTGATACTTCAGTCACTTCATTAGGGCAGAAATTTGTGGCCTAAGGCCAATTTTGAAGACATACAATTTTGGAGTTGGCTGGCATTAAAGATTTATTGTGGAATATTTTTTATTTGCTGGCTGCTACAGTAACGCTACAGTGCCGCGATTTGCTACAGTGCCGCGCTACAGTAGTCGCTACAGTACCGCGCTACAGTTCCGTGAATAGTACCCTGTGCTACAGTACTTTGATCACAGCTTCAAGGCGCCTTCATTTCCAGGATATTGCTTGTTGTGGCCACGATATCCATTGGTTTGGGTCTTGGTTTGGAGTGCTTGAATTTAGGGAGTTGGAGATATTTTTTTGAGCTTGAGTCATCATACCAGCATTCTGGTTTTTGTTACCAGTCATCATTACCAGCTAGTGAAGACCCACGAATTTGCTTGTAACTCCTCTATCTTGGTTCGATTCCTCTTTCTTCCTTGGGCGCACTTCATAGGAGGGTTTGGAGATGAATATGGATACATTTTGGAGGGCGTAGAGGCTGAGAACTATTTATAATAAATTCCTTTATATCAGACAGGGGCGGCTGGGTCTGAGGCACGATTTGGAGCTGAAATGTCATGAATAAAATCAGATATTGCTTGCTTCTCATCATAGCACCAAGGCGACTTCATTTCCAGGTTCCATTGTTTGTCCCTTGCATGTTAGTTGTCAATTTAGTTGCATAATGAGATGGTACGGCTGTAGATGACAGTCTTAAGCATTTATTCATATTGTACTTGCCAAGAGTCTTGGCCATCTGCTGTTATCATTGTATTAATTTCAGTCTTGGAGGGTCAGTCATAGTTATATCATTGTAAAGAAGCATAAATTGCATTGTCATTTTTAAGTGCATAAGTTGCAGCTGTAGCTAATCTTTGTACTCAGACTTGTCATCAAATTTCAGACTTGGCATTATTGTTACATCTTCATATTTGCCAAAGAGTCTTGGACAATTCATGTTACATTGTATATGAATTTGCAAATACAATAAGAAAGCAGCAAGTTGGTGTCACATAGTTGCTAAAATAGTCTTCTAGAGTAGTGCATTAGCATGCATGCCAATTGTTTGTCAAATTACCAGTTGGCTGTAGGTGGATTAGAATTCATATATGAGCATTATAAATGTTAAAGGGAGGTTGCATATGCATCTAGATGATAGTTTAGACATCATAGTGTTGAATTGTGATCATTGGAAGTCTTCATTTGGTATTTATCAAGCAAACATCAGACTGTAACCACGGACCAGCAAGTTGAAGGTTTTCATTTGAAGTGTTTGACGAAATTCATTGAGCCTTTAATCAGCAATTTGTGATTAGTTTGAGCAAGGCTCATTACACTTTACCTTTCAACAGTCCTAAATCAGACCAATTTCATGCAATTTTCACCAAGATAACATTCTTAATCAGCTAATTTGTCAATCCATGGACAAAAGCTGTTATATTTACTTAGTCAAACCAAATGACAGCTGAACAAGTCTCAAACAACTGAACTTTCTGATTGGGGACCCCAATTGCTCCACAAATGTTCACTTCAAATAATACTTAGCGGTTTTGATTATGATCTCTGCATCTTTTAATCGCCCCTCCCTTTTTTGTGCTTTAAATGTACACAAATTGATTGAGAAACATGAAATTAGTTTATAAATTTGCTTGATGTTGTATGTTTCTTTCATTATTCCTCCATTGGCTTGATGACGGAAAATTGCTGCAAATGACAAAGAATGAATGATTCATTGTTCTTCTCCATTTCACTGGAATTCCAAAATGTGCATATTAGGTGGGTTTCATTAGGTGGGTTTCATGCTTTGATGATATATTCAGTTTCTTGTATAAAGCTTCTTATGCATGAAGTTCATCTTTCATTTTGCTAGGACTGTCAACAATATAAAATATGTTTCTTGTGAATGCTACTTTTTTTTATTAGAATGTTTGCACATATACTTGACAAGGTGCCATGTGTGACTGGAACTTTTTAGTTGACCTGTGGGTCCAACTTTAAGTCCTGAAATAATATGTTCAAAATTACAGTTGCTTCCTTTTAACTAACATAATAACTTCAGGTTTGCATCCAATTATTTGAGTTGCAAACATTTAATTGCAAATTGCTTGTGAGTGCTAACAGCCTAACATGTATGGCAAGGGGTTTTATAAATTGTTAAATTCTCCAGTACATGCCTTTCAATACAACCTTCAACCCCTTTAGATGATAGAATGTAACTCTACATCAGGTTCAAGTTGTATCAATTGTTTTTGGAATCTATCTCCAAAATGGCAGCCTATTTTAATTTTGACTATTTTTTCCCATTAAGAGGATTATATAGTCAAATAAGTTTATCTTTTAGTAGGTCATGTAATATTTCTCTCATTAATTTTCTGGTAAGACTTACTGAAGTAATCTTTATAATCTATAAAGCAAATTCTAGGAAGGCGCTTCTTGATGAATGAGTGCCACACTTAAACATAAACACATTGCAAACTAATTTTTGTAGCAAATGGTACCATCTAAGCTCGCTTTCGATTTAGTTACAAGCACATTTATACACTTTCCATTACCGGCAATATTTAGGGTTTATCTGTAGAAGTTATATAAGTACTTCATACAATAAATAATGAAGGAACAAAATTTGCCTAATTTTTCATATTCTAACATTTCAGTTATTATTTTGACTTGAAAACCTAATGAGGATTTTCACAATCAGGTTGAAGAGAATGATGGCATTGATGTGATTAGAAGAAGATATCGCCAACTTGGTATGCCTATGCACCAGATGTAGTTCCATATCGTGTAGTTGTATGCTGTATTGGTGGTTGATTCTTCACTGTATTATATGTTGTAATTTAAGCATTTGATGTTCATTTGTTTATATGCAGCATTGTTATTGCATCCAGATAAAAACAAGCATCCAAAAGCAGAGGGTGCATTTAAGCTCGTGTCTGAGGTATTTAAAAGATTTCCCAGATTACACATTAATTAAAGAAACCTCTCTCTATGTTGATTTGTTTTATTTGCTTGCTTTGATTAGTATGATGGTGTGTACAACATCAAGCTCTATTGTTTAAGGATACAACCAAACTGCATGGATTGTCCTTGTTGGTTTTAACAAGCATCCAAAAGCAGAGGGTGCATTTAAGCTCATGTCTGAGGTACTTAAAAGATTTACCTGATTACACATTAATCAAAGAAACCACTATCACTATGTTGATTTATTTTATTTGCTTGCTTAGATTACTATGATACAACATCAAGCTCTATTGTTTGAGGATACAACCATACTGCTTGGATTGTGTTTGTTGGTTTTGTAGGTATATATAATTAACCTTTCAAGAGCCTCAATGTTACATTCCTAAAGTCGAGTCAATTTGCTGAAGGATTGAAATTGTTCTATAGAAGTCGATTTTTAATTTTCTTCAGCACTGTAAGACCAATTCAAGTTAGTAATAAGGATGGGCATCTACATGAGAATATTATCCTGATTATTATGACATTCTCATACATATCTAATACTATTATCTGCTTGAGAATTATTCTCATCTCAAGGTGTATGCATCTCACTACCATAGTTGCTAGTTTTCAAGACATTCAAGGGATGTGATCGAGTTTCTTGAGGGTCCTAAGGATAACATCCCAATGTCTCCTTAGGGGAAATGCTCTAGAAACATCCTGTCTTTGAGAAAGATGTCTCAAAGACATCTCTTGCTTGGTAGTGGTGGTGGGTGCATGACAAAGGGACGTTTCTTTGGAGTCATGTTGTCTCAAGGATGCCCCCGTCTTTGGAAATGCCACTTTTTTTTTGGGGGGGGGGGTGGTGGTGGAGAGGGGTGACATGTCCTTGTGGAACACAATTTTTTAAAAGTAAATGCTATTGAGGGGGGGACATTGTGTCACCCAAGAAATAGTTTGTGTTTGATGATGGTCCCTACTATTTTAGGATCAACGAACCATATATTTTTTACATAAACCCTTTTAGGTAAAGTAAAATAATTGTTTTTAAAAATCTTACTTGTGTTTCTATATTTGGATTTTTTTTAATATATTATGTTTAGATCTTGTTTTTGAAAAAGGGGTAAAGATTTATTCAAATCAAATCAGAGATACAAAGAAAAGGCCTCAGGCCCACTAGGACAAAAACAACAAAATAAAAGGTTCCCAAAAGAATCTCTAGCACCAGACCTACATATTCCTGTCCTCCAATATTAACCTCTCTAAAGTCCCAAGATAATCAGGAGGTAAACCATTCCTCCCTTCAATATCCCAACCATCAACATTCTCAGAAGCCCACTTCACCAAATAGTCAGCCACTCTGTTCCACTCTCTAGGGATATGACAAAAGGAAACAGACTCCAAGGAGCTGCATAGACTCAAAATCTGACGAACCACAGAGGCTAATTGCCAACTAACATCATCCAAATTCAGTTTGTTCAACATATCCACAACAATCTGAGAGTTAGACTCACAGATAATCCTCCTCCATCCAAGAGACAGGCCCTTCTCAACTGCAATCTTAATAGCAAGAGCCTCCATCAAATTATTAGAATGTTGTCCTTTGTAAATAGAGAAGAAAAAAACAGCATCTCCATCATTACCTTTGCCAATACCACCAATACCAGCATGCCCTGGGTTCCCATGAGAGGAACCATCTGTATTAATCTTCAAGACTCCACCCGGAGGAGGCATCCACCTTCCATCTCTACAAACCCTTTGCTTAACATGTTGGGATCCTTTGCTAGCATTGCAGCCTCATCTACTATCCCCCAAACTCAGATTCCTCACAATAACATGATCACTAGGATCCACATTTTTAGACATATCACACTTAGCATAAATGGTCTCCTGGAGCCTGCTAACAATCTTCTGCCACAACTGAAGACTCCCCATTTTAGAATCACAGAAAACCCTACGGTTTCTTTCCAACCAAAGATTCCAGATAATGAGGGCAGGCCCAATAGCCCAAGCCACCTGCAGAAAAGATGTCTTGGTTGGAGGTCTGCCCATACTTTCCCAAAATTTAACTAAGGAAGTGGCATGAATACAGGCATGCTGCCATACCCCCCACCACCTGTGCCATATCTCTCTAGAGAAAGGGCACTAAAAAAACAAATGAGAACTGCATTCTTCACTACTCCCACAAAGAACACAAATAGAAGGGCCCTGAAACCCTCTCCTCTGAAGGTTCTCCCATGTAAGGCATTTTCTTTGAACAACCAGCCATAAGAAAAAGTTACACTTAGGCCAAGAGAAGCTATTCCATACCTTCTTCCACCAGTTCACATCTGCCAAACCATGCAATTGCCTGTCCAACAAAGCATACCCTGCAACCACCGTAAATTTACCTTTTGGGTTGGGACTCCAAGCTAGAATATTTCTTCCTTTAAGGGAATTGCATAATCTTTTCTCCAATATTTTGGCCAGCTCCATACGATCCTCAGCTGAGCCACCCAAGGGCCACTCATGTGGCTCTTTCCAACAAGTCATCTCAGACTGACCATGACGCTTAGTGGTCTTAAAATCCTCCACCATGACCCAACCCGCATCAGTGAAAATATTGCAAAGAGATTGGAGGTGAGGAAAGCTATCAAGAATAGGAGGGTGACCATCCCAAGAGTCCTGCCAAAACAGAGCATTAGAGCCCTTATTACAAATCCAAAAAAGGCCCTCCTTAATAAGCTATGCGCCTTTTTTGAGAGTGTCCCAAATACAAGATCCTCTTCTAGTCAAAGCAAGTCAAGGCACATCATGACTATCAATTCCAGGAAAATATTTGTGTGTTAGAATCTTGGCCCAATCTTGATCTTGACAATTGCACCACCTCCAATACAATTTAGCTGCTAAGGCTTTGCTAACCAGACCAAGTGACCGAAGACCAAGGCCCCCAGCATGCTTTGGTCTACAAACATAATCCCAATTGACTAAGCTCCACTTAGAAGAAAGAAGACTTCCAGACCATAAAAATTGCCGAGAAAGGGCATCAAATTCCCTAACAAAGTTAGAGGGGGGGGACCTGAACAAAACATTGATAGATAGGAAGAGCCTGCACCACAGTCTTTAGGAGAATCACTCTCCCAATAGAAGAAAGCCATCTACAAGTCCAGTGGCCAACCTTACTCCGAAACTTGTTCGAAATCCCTTCCAAAATTCCCTACGTTGAGATCCCAAGGCCAAAGGAATCCCAAGGTACATCAGGGGGAGAGAACCAATATGAAATCTGAGGATCCTAGAAATCCTGCTCTGAATAAGACGAGGAGTATTAAAGAAATAGATAAAAGATTTGTCTTCATTAATTCTTTGACCTGAGGCCTTAAAGTAGATATCCAGGGCTCTCCTGAAATTAACTGCCTCATTGATTCTGGCTACACCCATCAAAGCAGTGTCATCCACAAATTGAAGGTGAGAATAAGGAGACAAGTCATTGTTCCAACTCTAGCCCTGAATAAGACCTTGTTGCACCTGAGATTTGATAAATCTGCCAAGTCCCTTTGCCATGATAATGAATAAATAAGGGGATAAGGGATCCCCTTTTCAAAGTCCCCGAGAAGCACTGAACAGCTCTGAAGGTTCCCCATTGAAAAGAATTGAAAAGGAAGAAGAAGTCACACAGCGAAGAACCCAATCAACCCACTCCTCTCCAAAACCAAAGGCCAAGAGAATTTTTTGTAAGAATTCCTAGCTCACCCGATCATAAGCTTTAGCCATGTCCAGTTTAATAAACATCGCCTTCTCCTTAGAGGTTGTCATAGAATGAATGGCCTCCATCGCTATCACCGCACCATCCAAAATCTGTCCCCCCCCAAACAAAACCACCCTGCTCCTCAAAAATCAAAGTACTAAGAAGTGGCTTAAGTCTTTCAACAATCAACTTAGTAATAATCTTGTAAATCACATTACATAGCGCAATAGGCCTGAAATGATCCAAACTATTAGCCCCATCCTTCTTAGGAATAAGAGCCAAAAAAGTAGCGTTCATAGAGTTAAGCATTTGTTTGTTCCTATGAGATTCCTGAACCACTTCTAAAAGATCAAACTTAACAATCTCCCAGAATTCCTAAAAAAATTCAATTGGGAACCCATCTGGGCCAGGAGCCTTACCCTTTTTCATATGAAACACAACTTCCTCCAATTTTGACAGCAAAATGGGTCGCACAAGGGCATCATTCATTTCATCAGATACCAATGAGGGAATACAATTTAAAATGGCCCTCTCCTCCTCCTCAGCAATGAAGTCGTCCTTGGTGAACAAATTTGAAAAATAATTGACAGCTTCCCTAGAAATATCTACACAAGAAGAGAGCTGAGCCCCTTCCGAAGAGATGAGAGAAGTAATAGAATTGCCATATCTCCGGGCCTTCACATAATCTCCTTCTTGAAGCCAATCAACACGAGATTTTTGCTTCCAAAAAATCTCCTCACTCAGCTCCCACTCCTTCAACTCCCTAAGGGCCAAGGATTCTGCACGACCAAGATTTGTAGTCATCCCTTGATCTCAATACTGACGTGTAACATTATCCAACTTAGATTGTGCAACCATCCTCTGAGAGTGCAAATTGCTAAAAGATTGTTTATTCCACTTCTTAAGTCTGTATTTCACATGTTGGAGCCTCTTTCCAAATGTATACATGGCCCTACCATGAGCAAGCCTTCCTTCATACCACCAAACACTCATAAGGTCCTGGAGAGATTGATCTCGCAACCACATCAGTTGAAATTTGAAAGAGGGGTTTTTGGACATTTTGAATGAGGTAGCAGAAAACTTGAGAGGCCAATGGTCAGAACCCCTTCAGCCAAGAATTTTAGAGCTAGTAGACCACCTATCACTCACCCAATAGCAGGAAACTAGAAATCTATCAAGTCTTTCTGAAATAGCCTCAACACCACTTCTCCTATTATTCCATGTGAAAACACCATTAGTTGGTTTTACATCAATCAGGCCCAAGAGGTCAATATTATCTTTGAGCAAATTTGAAGAAGGATCAAGTTTGGCTAACCCACCTCGTTTTTCCTCCAAACTAGAAATAGCATTAAAATCACCAGCAACAATCCAAGTAAGGAAAGGAACCAAGGAGCGAACCAACTTAATATGAGCCCAAAGTTGTGACTTACCCAAAAGATCAATGGGGGCATAAATATTAGAGAAAAGGCACAGTTCTCTTGTCTCAAAGCTGGAAGCAACCATAGAAATGGAAGAGCGGCTAGAAATCTACCATAATGGGGCAACCTTCTTTGGATTCCAAAAGCAGGCAACCCCACCTGAATTACCATGCGCACCTACTCCTTGTCAGTGGCCAAGGGGCCAGACCCGAGGAGCCCTACTGAATAAATCATCCACTGCCATCTTGGTTTCCTGAATAAAGACTATATCTGGATACTTAGATTCAAGTAATCTGCGAATAGCTTTTTGTCTAGGGATGCTATTCATACCCCTCACATTCCAAGAAATGGCAATCATTTATGAGGTTGGGAGAAATGGGAATCAATGGTCTTAACAGAACCAGATTCCACCAAAGTCTCACCAATCAACTTCACTTTTACCTGATCCGACTTTCGCTCTGCCTTTGAGAGTTTCTCTACAGGCCCTTTCTTAAGGAGTTTTTGAAGTAACCCCAAATTTTGTGAAGCACTATTGCTCTTGCCATGATCCAGAGCTCCTTTTGCTGGAAGAGGAAGAGATTCTATCCCAACACTAGTACCCATCTGAACCTCACTACCACTTGAGTCTTGACCAACTGGAATCTGAGCAAGAACATCAGTATCCATCTACCTTCCTTGTTCAGCCTTCGTAGGCATACTGGAGTTCTCTTGTCCTCCATCAACAAACATTGTCGCATCCTTTGTCCCTTCCCCCAAGGAAAGATCAACTGGAATGCCCTCTTCCTGAAGAAAACCCTCGAGAACCTCAAATCTGTTAAAATTATCTTCATTTTGTCTATCTCTCCAAGTCCTTTTCTGTCCCCTCCCCTTATTACGAGACTTCACGGGAATAAATTCTTCCTTATCCGCATTCACCTCAGCCACAGGTGCCTTCCCCTTATCCTTCCTAGGAACAAAACCAAAAGGGGCTGACAAATCTGAAGTGTTAGAGACAAACCGAGGACATTTCCTTTGCAAATGTCCATACTCATGGCACAAATGACATTTGAAGGGAAGGGTCTCATAGTCCAGTTGTTGGATCTAAGATGAAGTACCTAGGCAAATTTCAATAGAATCTGGTAAAGGGTTATTCAAATCAACTTCAACACAAATTCTAGCAAAAGAAATTACCTTTCTGTCCTGAGTTTGTGTAGCCGATCCAACTGGTTTGCTGAGCAAGAGAGCAATAGAATGTAGAATATCACTTTTCCAGAATTCGAGCGGAAGCCTGGGGAGACGAACCCAAATTGGGACTTTAGAAGGAAGTTCCTCTGCTGAATTGAACCCCGCATGCCAAGGTTTGACAAATAACCCGATCTTGTTGAAGAAATAGGGACCTCCCTCAAAAGCCTTATGTCTATCCGACATGCATGAGAAAACAACTATAAAATAATTGTTAGCAGCCAATAGGATTTCCATATCCCCTTCAGGATTCCAAACACGTCGTGCCCACATTTCTAAGACCGGTAAGGAGAGCCTAAGCCCCATAAATTTGCAGATTAAAGCATGATTCGACCAATATGAAATGTCCTTCGAAACGGTCTCTGGCTTTATAACTAGCACAGGACGATCTTGACTCCTAGCCAAGCATCCATTCACTTACTTAATGCAAGAAGAGTCGTTTGCATTTGTAGACACCTCCCCCAAAACCCTAGTTCCTCACCCAGAAGAAGAGGGATCTAAACTCATCATGGCCGAGTCCATTATAAAAGGGGCAGCACCTACTCCAGCCATGCCAAAAGCAGAAAGCACAACACTAGGTGTATTCGCCTACGCTAAACAAAGGAGACAGTAAAAAAGAAACAAAACCCCAGCACCCAAATACACAACCACCTCCCCTCACCACAGCTCGCAGGGCCAACAGGAAACTAGAAATCACAGAGAAGAAAGAGCCTCCCCACAGCTCCCAGCGCAAAAACAAACCCCCCAAAAACCAGCAACACCCCCGCCAAGCACTACACCACCGATCACGAGCGCAGAAACCAAAGAATGCAAAGGAAAATGCGGCTAGGGTTTCCCCTAGCCCGTACACAGGCACAAAACGCACGCCTTCATCTCGTCCCTCCTCCCTAATTACATGTCTAGTGGGATCATATTATGTTTATATCTAAACTCTATGCACCATAACACATTAAATAGCAAAATCAAAATTTTCTCTATTTTTACAATTGTAATATTTTTTTGATGAACATATCCTATTTAACTTTGCACCAATTTAAAGAAAATAGTACAATATTCACAAAAAAGGGAGGGTGGTAGAAAAGCACACCCATGAGTCCAACATAAGGGCCTAGCCCTGGAAGAGTACTATAAAAACAAAAGGGCTGAGCCTAGAAAAAACTACTAAGTAGCAATGGCTATGCCAGGTGGAGGAGGATCTTTATCATTAGGTTTCCCCCAAACACCACTGGGGGTAGAATCATCAATTGGCTCCTAGCCAGTGAGAGCATTGTCTTTTGCATTCTCCTTTGGAGGCAGTTGAGTGTGAACTGAAGAGATGACAAATGATACACAGGGAAATTCGCTAGTGTTTGACCAACTAGTGTCTCATTGAGGAGATACTATCGATTTCTAACTCTTATGGATGATAGTTGTCCTCATGGAGTATGTTGGAAACTAACATTATTGCTGGACCTAAACCAGGATTTATATCTTATAAAGGGAATTTCAATTGGTAAATTTATAATCTTAAATGTATTACATTTCTTATTTTGATTGAAATTGCGGTTTTAGGGAAAAATCTAGGAATATCCCAAATAGGGGACATTACACACACATCAACTCATCGTTACTCTGCATGCTTTATACACTGTCCTCTCGCTCGCACGTGCCACATTATACTTCTTCGCTTCCGATCCACTCCATTATCAAGACTTTGAACATTTATACTTATAGGCTTATAGCTGCCAAAAACTACAAATTCTCCAGTCAATCCAGCTAGAAAATTGCTAACATCAAGAATTACCAAGCTCATACACCAACCCATTACAAATTTCCAGGCATCACACACTGTATCAATGGAAAATACAAGAAAACCGTAAACCAAGGATATTAAGAGATATCTAAGAAAACTGTGTTGTTCTTGCTATATGAGTTTCTTCTCTGGCCAAGCAATGCAGGTTTTTGTAACCTGAGTTATCTTCTCCAACATCCAAGTACCTATTGAATGATATCATGCCTGAATTAAATGCAATTTGATCTCTAACTTTAGGTGCATAGATGCCAAAAAAGATGTTTGAACAGTCAGAAACAAAATAATATCGGTTCTTTGGTTTTGAATCCTCGACTAAAATATGTTTAAATCAGGTTATGACTACCACATTGATAATATCTATAAGTGTGACATGAAGGAGGCTTTTAAGGCCCTTACATCCACCACAAGATTTACCAATCCTGGACAGGTTTTGGAGTGAAAGTCCCCGGGGTGATCAGTTAGCATCTTTGTTTTCTCTGGTAATAACATCACTAAGAGGTGCTTGTGTGCTTTGTGTGTTCTGTTTGTTTGTAAAGTACATGACAGAAAGGTCATAAATGACTACTAATGGAATTTTGTCATCAGGGAGAGACTATATACAAGGTTAAAAATCCTATAAAAATAAAAACATCTAGGCTTTAATACATTAAGACCATCATCATTGACTTACTGCTCCAAGAAGGTCAAGATATTGAGGTTTAAATAGACACTTCAGTAGTTCATTGGTTGCAAGAAAATTTTCAAATCAATGCCATGAAGTGACAAACATTAAAAACTTCTCTCTAACCCCTAAACAAATTCAGAAAAATGTCATGTCCCATAGTCCATGCCAAAAAAATGAGATGACTTTTTAGAACTCGCATGAAAATTCAGTACCCCATATTTTAAAACTTGTTTGAAAAATAATCCTTGTTTTAAACTCATGTATCCATTTGAAAGAAATGAGACGACTTTTGAAATTTCAAATGAACTATGGTTGTCAATAGTTTTTTTATGGATTTACTCCTTACTTTGTGACAAGTATTGGTTGCTTATTTGATACTACACTAGTAAAACAGAGAAATGAGACTATTTGTGGCTGACAAGTTTATTAACATAAAAAGCTGATTGTAAGAAAAATTTGAGGGCCCAAAGCCTTCAACCTCACATAAATTAGTTAGTAGTAAACCTACAACTCCTGGAATAAATGACTTTCTACAAATACTTATCATGCCTAATAACCATCCTTAAGGGTGTTAACTAAGCTAGCATACAAATTAATCCCCAATTATCTACAGACTATAAGAAAACTCAGGCTTTTGGATCTCATCCTAACAAGTGCTATTTTTGAGAATGCTTTTTTGCATGCAATCTCTATGGGTGTAGCACTGATAATTGTTATAGATTACTACTTGTGATGGTCTTTAGTGTAATTGCAGCCATGTATGCAAGAGTTCATTCTTTTTGAGTTTCTTCTTTCAAAGAATTATGTAAATTACTATCTTAAAGAGAAAATGTGGTTGCATGCAATCTGTGATCAATTACAGCAAATTAACATGTCTTTGTGTGCATTTTTTGCTCCTGATTGTTCCTTTTCTCTAGTATTTTCATGGTATGAATGTTGTCTCAGCTCTCATTATCAAACTCATATCCTGATTCTTATGTGGAACTGTAGCTCACTATTGTTTACTTGCTCTCTGATAGCTTCATCTTAGAGCTATTTGTCAGCTAGAATCCATTTTCAATTGTTTAGTTTCCATTACTTATTTTATCTATTTAGTGGCATGCATCATTGGCCATAATGAATGGGTTCCTCCATTTTGAAATCTGTAGAGCAATGATTGGATTTTTGTTAGTGTTGCCACTAGCACATTTTTCTGCAAATTGGATCTGGAATTGAATGATAAAAGCAATCCTTTCATTTTGAAGGTTTTATCACGATGTAGAGGAAAATGCACTTATGTTGTATATTTGGGAGTGGCTTTTTTTGACCAAGAATAATGTACAACGATTTCTTAATATTTGCAGGCATATAGATATCTTTCAGACAGAGATAAACGCATACTGTTTGATGCTCACAGATCCAAAAATACCTGCAAAATTTGCTTGAAGGATTATGGTGACCTCAATGGCAGTTGTGCATCCTCAGTTCTTGGGGAGGTTAAGCCGGGACAGAACCTTTCAGAGTATTTTAAGTCATCAATTGACAAGAATGATCATCATAAGAAAAACAAGTCTGATGATGAGGAACTACAAACGTTCCGTGAGAGGGCAAGAGCAAGAGTTGATGCCATGGCTCGGGCATGGAAAGAGAGACGGACTAAACTGAAGGAAGAATTGAAGGTCAAGGATGTCAAATTAAAGTGCAACAGTGCTGAAAAAAAAGAAAACATAACCTTTGAGACATACAAAGATCATTCTCCTAGTTACTTCCAGAAAAGATTGCAGTCTGACAAAGAGGGAAGCATTGAGGTTCCAAGTGGCAATGACTTTGATGATGGGTCTTCCCAGTTTGCACATACCGGATATATCTCTTTATCTAGGGCGAGCAAAGATTTCAAGCAAGAAAAACTAGAAGTGACAAATTGTAGAAAACCAACAGGCAGCTTTACCTGGAGCTACAATGACAAACAGATCCTTTCTGGACCCACAAATGATTGTGCAATCATAGATCTCAAAGAAATTCTCAGTAAACAATCAACATGCATCAGAGAGTGCAGTGAAACATCAAAAAACTTAAAGGGGTTGCTACAAAAGCTGAGAAGCGATAGTAGAAATGCTCCACAATACCATGGTTTTAAATTATGGAGGAGAACAGCAATTCATGGTATAAAAAACTCTCCTGTAGACTACAAATATCCTGAAGCCCCATAACCAGAAAACATAGGAAACCATTGCTTAGACTGGCAAGATAATATTTTGAAGTTTTTTTACCTTAGTTGGAGAAAATGAGTATAGAGGTGATCTAAGGAAACAGCTTGCAAAAGAATCTGAATTAAACCAACCCAGGAACATTTATTGTAAAGTCGAGAGACAGTAATCTGAGGATGCAAGAAATTCAGTGGAGTTTGTAAAAGACTACATAATATTTGAAAGTAAGATCAAAGAATCTAGTTCCAATTTTCAGAAATGGAAGCAGGCCATTGTTGGATAGGAAGGGAAAATGTTTTTTGGCAATTCGTTGGGGAGTGAGCATCCTAATGGGAGCTTAGGTTAGATCAAGCTCTTGAACTTGTACTTGGTGCTGTGTTAATTATGTTTAAAATCAAGACCATGATTACCTTTTTCCAATCATATAAAATATGCAGAAGGCACTAAAACAAAGTTGTAATATGGGGCCCTGCATTTGTTAAATAATAAAATATATTATAATTTTAATAAGAACAATTTCATGTTGACTGCTACTAAATTCAGTTTAGATTGGGAGCATGAAAATTCCTAAAGAAGAGTAAATGACATAATTTATTTGACAAACATTTTGTTAAATGCAGTCACTTCATAATCACTTTTGTACCCCTTGCCACTGAATGCGAAGTGTGCTTTCTTAATGTGGGTTGCTATATTTTTTGTGGAATCCAAATGAAATCTGTAGTCACGATAATTATAAAACATGACATGCCACAAAATATAAGTTAGGTAATTAATAATTTTCTCTATGCTTGGTGTAAACCTCTACTCAACTTCATTTGCAAAAGTGTTTATCTGAGCTTGAACACACATGTAATTTCCTGCAATGACAGCATTCTTTATCTCAAAAGGTAATGCGGATGGTCTCCTACCTTGGTGATACTAAATGCGATTTTACTGTCTTTATATTGGAACATTTAGTTTAGGTACTTTTATCCTAGATCCTTAGTTATATCTTAGTTTTTGACTTCAGGAATGGTTTGTCTTCGCAAAAGTTGAACTGAAAATGCCAAATAAAATACATTATTCTGTTTGATAAGAAGAAATAGGCACTCATATTTTTACAGTTGGACTGAAATATGCCATAAAATACGTTATTCTATTTGACATGCAGAAACATGCAGATATTTTATTTCATATTTCTTTCACTCAAATTGTCATGCTACAGAAGGATCATTGAACCTTAGAAACCCAGGGTGAGAGTACCCAAGATTAGAAACCTAGCGAATGACTTAGCATGCCATTATCCTCACCACTAGTCTAATACCACACAGACTATATAGTTTATATGGTTTAACAATGCCAAATAGAAGGGTTAAGTTTTGTTTACTATTAAATGAAAATCCAAATTGGTACGTTTAACACAGGTAGCTGTCTATCATTAGACAACAGTCTCCACTGTGGCAGGCCATCTTCTAGCATTAGGTGACGTGACAAGTAACAATGTACACTTCAATCTTGCAGGTTCTGGACCTTAAATTTTGAATAGTCCTGGCACCAACTTCATTCAGTGGGCAGCCTTCATACAACATTGAACAAAATACGACTAATTTGTCATCCTTTAGGCTCTAATGCAATTACGATGATAAGATGGAACTGGCTTGGTTCAAAAGAACAAATTTCAATCACAATCAGGACAGATATGTCTTGTGTTTTTGACGGAACCGTCTATTAATGGAGTAAGTATATACAACAGTGAATGAAATATAACTAATAAACTAAAGGTTTGACTTTAGGTAGTCACTATATTATTTTTTGAAAACTCAAAAGTTTGGTCTGCCAGATTTATTTGTCATTACTTAAGCTCTAATGCAATCATGATGGTAGGATGGAACTGGTTTGGTTCAAAATAACAAATTTCAAGTGCAATCAGGACAGATATGTCTTGTGTTTTTGATAGAACTGTCTACTAATGGAGTGAGTATATGCAAATAATACAACAGTAAACGGAAAATAACTAATAACATACAACAGTGAACAGAATACAACTAATAACCTAAAGGTTTGATTTTCGGTAGTCACTATATTCATTTTTGAACACTCAAAACTTTGGTTTGCCAGATTTATTTGTCATCCCTTAAGCTCTAATGCAACGAAGATGCTAAGATGGAACTGACTTGGTGAAATAACAAATTTCAAGTGCAATCGGGACATAGATGTTTTAAGTTTTTGTTGCAACTCTCTTTCAATGGAGCAAGCATATGGGAATATATTAAAAATGGTTTTGGAAAGATGAGTTGGAAGGTCATCGAGACTATGCAATCTCTAGGTTCATCGAAACAAAGAAGTTTTTCATCATCAACAGTCTACATAAAGTTCATCAGTATCTCAACAAACATCAACAATGGGAATTAACCCTCGCAAATTTTAGAACCTTGTGCTATTGCCCTCCCTCACCTCCATTGATTCACTAGTGAGAGGAATCTTTGAGGATTTAGATATGCATTTAGCTCTTTGATAGATACATAAAAAATTCAATGGTATCCAAACCGACAACTTTGGAGAGGTTATGGTTCTTTTGGAAAGATCATAATCTAATTGTGCTGAAGTTGTATATAATAGAGTGCACATTTTTTTACCAAGCATATTAAGAATACTTAAATTATCCATTAAAATATTTTTAAAGATTTTTGGATATAGAGGCTTTATTTTTCTCATCCTCCCACAATTCACAAGCATGTTATATTAAGAATGGCTAAAAATGTTCAGAAAATTCTTTGCATATGAATTAATGGAATCAAAATGTAACAAAGTAAGGATGAATAACACTAAGCCATTATTCATGCCACTTAACCATCACAAATCTTCTCTCACATTGAAATTTAACTAGATACTATACCTTGCATTGATGGTCTAAGTAGATGTGACTGTTTATATGAAGCCTGTCGACACGTCTCTATCATCTTAAGGCTAAAAGCCTTGCTAAAATGGTAAAGTGATAATAAATTCCACTGTAGGCTCAATTCGAGCCAAGTTCAAATCCATTTGTAGTCTAAGTGAAGCATTAACCAATAAGTGATGCAGGGCATCGAGTTCCTGCCGGTTTGTTTCGAGCATGTTGGTTGAGAAAATAAAGTGGATAAAAAAGTAGTAGCAAGGAAAGTTTGGGTCGTAAGGAAGTATGCACAACCAGCAATAGCGTGGCACATCATTTTATTTTGCCTTGAATTTAATAACTAAAACAAAATTATTGAAGTTTATTAAACTTTTGTATGCTGGATAAGTTGTAGTGTTGATAGCAAGAATTTCACTGGGTTAAGTATGCACAAATTCTACTGGGAGGTAAGGTAGTTAATTGTAATGTCCCCATTTTTAGCACTACACTTTCTGTTGTTTTAATTAGAAATGCAGATTAACAAAAAATTCAACAGTGAACAAAGAACACATAATTTATCCTGGGAAAACCCTCCTTCTCAAGGGAGAAAAACCTAGCCAAAATATCTCTCTTATATATTGAATTTAAAGGAGCAGCAATCTGCTTACAATCTTGGCCACACACAAGGCCAATATAATACAATAAAGAATCACACCTCACTTAGATGCAAATACACAATTATATGATCTCTCCTTAATGTCGATCTGCTTTATGCAATAATATGATCTACTGTAGATGCACAAACTCCTTGATAAGTGCGAATGTCTCTTTAGAATAAAATCGATGATCAAATGAATGAGCATTTCCTTCCATATATACAAAGTAAGGTGCCTCTTCACAAGCAAGGTGACTCTTCACAAGGGTCGGCCTCATTCAAGAACCAAGGCAACTTTTCATCTTGGGTCGGCCTTTAAAATAATATTTATATATCAATTATTATTTCGATTTTGAGAGAAGGATATCTCCCGCAGCTAAAACATCAACACTCCCTCTTAGCTAGGGAGGTATCCTTCCAGATATCCATGT
Source organism: Sequoia sempervirens (assembly GCA_007258455.2). NCBI lineage: Eukaryota > Viridiplantae > Streptophyta > Pinopsida > Cupressales > Cupressaceae > Sequoia > Sequoia sempervirens. Next base: position 275,812 of record VDFB02015210.1, read on the forward strand.
CATGAAGTCTCTCAACATGACATCCAGAATGGCTACACCCATTTGAGAAAAAGTTCATCACGGAGTCTCTCAGCATGATATCGTCATGGAGTCACTCAACATGACGTCTACCATGGCTACTCCCATGTGTGGAAAGAAACATATGCACAAGTGTCCATCACGAAGTCTCTCAACCTGATGTTGTCATGGAGTCTCTCAACATGACATCCACCATGGCTACTCTCCCATGTGTGGAAAAACACAAGTACAAAGGGTTCATCATGAGTCTCTCAACGTGATGTCGTCATGGAGTCTCTCAACATGACGTCCACCATGGCTACTCCCATGTGTGGAAAGAACCACATCTCCGTCTCAGAGATGGACAAGGGCTCGCACCTCATATTTCTCCGTCTCAGAAAATATACACTAACAAGGGCTTTCACCTCATACTTCTCGTCACAAGAAATATACACTAACAAGGGCTTTCACCTCATACTTCTCCGTCATAGAGAAATATACATTACAACAGATCTTCATGATGATGTGACTCCCTCTGAAGCTCCAAGTACTTGCATCAACCTCGACCTCCTTGTCCAGGTTGCCTCTGATGAATTGTTAGACTCCCTCTGAATGTTAATTCCTCCTCTTCGAAGAAACGTCTCCAGTTATGTGCCACCAACTCAGTCCCATGGCAGCAAGCTATGTCTTCATGTTTGTTCATTTCTTTAGCTTGTGTGTTTTTCCTCACAGGATGCAACAAGCTCTTCCTCCCTTGAATTCCTTATGCAATCTCTCATCATCCTTTTGCTCCTTGATCTGTCCTGGAAGCATTTTAGAGAGATTAATAATAGTTCAAAACTATCTCAAAGAGAAATATCAATGCTAGAAGCATACATGATTCACTATTGCCAATGTTATTGCATGAATTATTATTAACTATAAAATTCATGATCATTATTCAAACATAAAATACTTATCTCTTTATGTTGGTCAATAGATGTAGTCAGGTGCTTGTCTTGCAGTCTCTTCTCAGTTGTTAAATGTAAATGATAGAGTTCCCTGAAATCTCTGAAGCCTCAAATGTATACACCATAGGTAAATTTCCAAACTTTACACCAATGCACAAAAGCTCATATGACTTGAAGAATGAACATTATTTTTCAGACCTGAGCATTCCATTAAACTCATATCCCATACGACACAAGAATGAGAGGAGATAACATAGAACCTACACATTGTCTTCATTAAGAACCAAAACATAACTCCATTACAGCCCACACAGATCTTTAGAACAATGTCAAGAAACCAAAGTACCATCGCATCCACTCACACCAACAACAACTCGTGATTTTCCATATACAACCACACCATAGTCATATACTTCCAGATTTGTTCTCACAGTGATATCTAAACCCGACTTGCTGCCTTTAGACGCAATTCCTCCTAATATCTCTATATTGTTTTGTTGCTCCAATATTATAACAATAATCTATCACAATCGAAGCTTCAAATATCGAACTCCTTGAAAGCACCTGAAGCTTAAAATAAAATCAAATTCCTCCACACTTGGAAGTGATCTTAAATCTGCAATTGCTTCTGATCGAATTTCCCTTGAACCCGCTCTGATACCATGTTTTAATAAAAAATGCAGATTAACAGAAAATTCAACATAGTGAACAAAGAACACATAATTTATCTTGGGAAAACCCTCCTCGAGGGAGAAAAATCCAACCAAAATATCTCTCTTATATATTGAATTTAAAGGAAAAAAAATCTGTTTACAATCTTGGCCACACACAAGGCCAATATAATACAATAAAGAATCACACCTCACTTAGATGCAAATACACAATTATATGATCTCTCCTTAATGTCGATCTGCTTTATGCAATAATATGATCTGCTGTAGATGCACAAACTCCTTGATAAGTGCAAATGTCTCTTTAGAATAAAATCGACAATCAAATGAATGAGCATCTCCTTCCATATATACAAAGTAAGGTGCCTCTTTGCAAGCAAGGCGACTCTTCACAAGGGTCGGCCTAATTCAAGAACCAAGGCGAATTTTCATCTTGGGTCGGCCTTTAAAATAATATTTATATATCATTTATTATTTCAATTTTGAGAGAAGGATATCTCCCGTAGCTAAAACATCGACACTTTCTAGTGACTGTTAGCCTATTTTCGGATGCCCATAGGCTAGTTAGAGGCAAAAATAGGGTTTCCTATATTCTAGGAGGCTTCTTTTGTGGGTTCAGGGGTTTGCATGCAGGAGTTTGGTAGTGTGTTTTATGGATTTTTCTGGGTTTTCAGAAAGATTCAGAGAGATGTGACATGCATTTCAATCAGGAGTTTGCATGCAGGATTGGTTTCTGTATTCTTTCTGGGTCTTTAGAGAGCTTCACAATGGTATGACATGCATTTGCATCTAACAACTTTTTCTAAACTTACTATTTTTAGTAAGTTGCGACAGTTGCCCGATTTGTGCTCAAAAAGCGTTTGAAGTCACTTATTATTTTTAGCAATATGCTATTTATAGTAAGTTCTATTTTTGGCAGTGCTATTTTTAGTAGCAGCTTTGTGGCTTAGTGGAGTGTCTATTTCTGACAAGGTAGTATTGGCAGTTTGATCTCCAACATTCTTGGACCCTGTTTTGGCAGGTCATGGCTTAAATAATTTTCAAATATGGGCGCCTTAGTTGGAAATTAAAAAAAAAGTTAAATATTTATTGAGGCTAAATGGGACGTCACTTTTGGAGAGATAAGTGATCTTTATAAAGTTTATTACTTAAGTCATTTTGGACGCCTAACTTAATGAGTTATTTGCATTTTATAAAGTTTATTGGCTTAAGTCTATTTGGATGTCCAAAGTAGAAATATATTTGATTTTTATAAAGTTTAAATTGCTAAGGCATGTTGGTTGCCCCAAGTCAAGTCAAATGCAATTTAAATGAATATAATATTCCCTTCTTCTTGGGCGTCCCTTTTAGAGGGAAAAAAAAGCAATTCAAAACTTAAAGTTGCCCTAATTCCCTCTCACTCAATATAAAACATCATTTTGGCTCTCATTTGGACATCTTCACTTTGGCAACATAACATAATGCTGTTGGATTTCTTCCAAATTGCTTGGGTTGCGAGCTAAGGACGAAAACCCTCACCATTGTGGATTGATTTCAGTGGTGAAAGATCCACCCTAGTCAAATTGTGAGTGGTTCTACATCAGGGATCACATAGTGCTTCGCCGAGTTCAATTTCAGGGGTTTTGGTGATTGAAAAGGAGGATTTTTCAGTTCTTTTGAGGAGTTTCTTCTTGGTTTTGGTGTGGATTTGTTTAGCTTTCAGTTTGGCGAGATTTTATTGAAGTTTTGGTGTGTTTCTAATCATTCTTTGGGCACTTCTTTTTTGGACTTGAATATGGTTTTATGCTCATATCTTTAATATGGCTTAGATTTTCAAAATGGGTATTGGCTCAATGGATGACTCTCTAGGCATTTCTTTCAAGCATAAGATTGCATTTTTTGAGTGAGTCTTGGATTTATTAGAGTGGATTGAACTTCTCCCGGGGGACTTCTTTTGTGGTGTCAAAAATTCAGTTTATAACCTACTAATGTATAGGTGCATGTTGATGAATATTGAGGACTGATTCACAGCGTGTTGGTTGCTTGAAGGCAAGCTGTTTAGAGCTAAAAACATTGCTACAGTTCTTGGCACTTTGGGAGCTTAAAAAACTGCTGTTATTCTACTTTGCCCAGGTCTGAAAATCACTTTTAGTTTGGTATTTGTTGTAAATATGAAATTAGAAGTTGTAAAGTTTTGAATATTGTGAAGGCTAAAATCTATCTTCCATTGCTAGTGTTTTCTGTTATTATCTTGCAAATATATTGTATGTGTTTGGCATGCTTATTTCATGAATGATGTATGAGAAACAACAAACAAAACAAATCAGAAAACCCTCACACAACAACTAGAAAAAATTAGAAAAAAAATTAGGGGTGTATGTTATAGTGGTATCAAAGCTGGTGATCTTGCCAACCTGTTGGTTAACACTTGTTGCAAATTCTCAGTTGCATGATAGAGTTTCAAAGGCTTCATATCTCTTGCATGTTGGTGACCAACACCTACATGTCCATTACCTTTCTTCTTTGACGGTTATTGAGGCGGAAGGGGAAGATGACTACAGAGAAGTCTATATCTGAGTTGATACAGGAACTGACCACGCTAATGAGGAATCCTGACATAAAAAGGGAATACTCAAGGACTGTTGCAAAATCCAAAAGTTTGGATGGAAAAGTGCACATTACACATCAAGATGACTGTGAGATCAAAGAAGATACCTTGACTTACGAGGAGAGTGTGGTAGAGCCCCAAAACAGTCCTCTAAACTTGCATGTGGTTGGTGGTGATGAAGATCAGCTTGACAATAAGAACAAAACAACAGTCTTGAATCCTAATTTGGATTCATCCAATGAAGGTCTTGGGACTAATGATTTCATAGAGGATATTAGTAGAACTATTGTGTGGGTTGAGTTCACTAAAAAAGAGCATGTTAAGGATAATTTGGGTGGCATCATTGAACTAACTTATGACCATTACCAAAGTGATGATGTTGGTGATGATTCCAATGTGTTTGTACCTAACCATGTTGAAGATTTGGTGATAAATGGTCCTCTTGTTGCTGACCCAACTTCCCAAGAGTTCTCACAAGAAGAATTTATGATAGGTGATCAAGAAGACCTCTTTGGTATGCAACTATTAATGATAAGATCAGAAACATACCTACTCATGATGGGCTCCTTGAAGGAAAAATTGATAGAATTTTGCAAACAACTAGCATTGATGACTCTTTACTTCATTACACTATTGGTGACATGGGTGGTCTTGGGTTTGACTATCGAACTAAGCCATTGGAGAGAGATACTTATGAAGATATCAGTTTTAGTGAGTTGGGAGGTGACCTATTCAAAGGGTCAACACCCCAAGAGGAGTACAAAGAGCGCTTTTCTTCTGATCAAATCAATCAACCCTTTAGCATTTGGGATCCGGGTGTGAAGGCACCTAAGGATGATGAGGAACCTGTGGGATGAATTTATTTGTGATCTTGATGATGTTCAAAATTCAGATTACAATGCAAGCTATGAAATTTCCATTGGATGAGATGAAGTCTTTGATGAAGAAGCTTGCTTGGAAAAGCTTCGTAATGACCCCTTTGAGATGGTTTCAACCACTAAGGAAGAGTATGTTGCTATTGAAGCTTTCAGAACAACAATCAATAATGATTCATTAATCGAGTTTGGGGCTGCCTTAACATTTGATCAAGGAGATAGTGAAGAGGAAGTAAAGATAGAAGACCATAGGGTTCTTGATGATGAAAAGTTTAAAGGTGTTCTTAAACATAACTCTGATTTACCAATTCATGAAGATGATCGTAAGCAAAGGCTCGAAGAATTTGTGGAGTTTGATCCTCTTAATGATATTGAGCATTTTCAACTAGTTGGTGGTGAAAGACAAGAGTCTTGGAGCAGCTATGAGGGAATCAATGACAAGAAACAAATGTCTGTTTTTTACTTACATCCTATCAGCAATACATCACCTTTGCATATTCATGAGTGGGAAGGACAATTCAGGGTATCCTTTGAAAAAGAAGTGCAAGCTCTATCCCAATTTGATTGCACACACAGTTTGATTGAAGAACTCTAACATAAGGCTTAGATTGAAGAGAGACAGAAAGGAGTTAAGGATGAAGTTACTTTCCCTAATCTGCAACTTATTAAAGACTCTTTGGAGACATTGAAATCCAATTACATACACTTGATTGAAGATTGAGATTGTGTCATCAAACTTGCAAGGAAGACCATTAGTGCATTCCAAGGAAAAGAGAGAAAGGTTGATGAGCTTACTCATGAGCTTGAATCAACAAAAGGAATGTTAGAAGATACTCAGGTGGCACTAAAAGAGGCAAAGGATCAACTTGTTGATTACAAACTTTTCAGGGAGCAAGAGAATAAGCAAAGAGCTGAAGAAATCAAGCAAGTAATTGGTGAGCTTGATAATCTTCAAGAGGAGCTTGATCTTGAAAGTTTCACAAGAAAATAAGAAGTTGCATGTGCATATTTTGACCAACAAGTTGGGCTTGAATGTGAGAAAGGAAAATATTTTCATATCATGGATAACCCTCTCTTTGAAGTAAGTGCCAAGGTAACTTATGATAATCCCCTCTTTAAGATGGAAGATGAAGCATCAAGAGACAATAGCACAAAATGGATCTTGATGAAGTTTCCAAACACAATATGGAACGTGGTTTTCAACTTATTGATGACTTGCAAGCAAATCATGAGGGAGATCCGATCCCTACAATTGATAATCCTCCAAGAAGATTGTTTGATCAAGAATACTTAAGTGGGATTGAGGATGTAGTTTTCACATGGGAAGTGTTGAGTCATGGTGACTTCCACGATTTAGACATCAAGGTGTTAACAAGACAAGTCTTGGTAGTTGTTGGTAATTACATTACAACATCAAGGAGAAATGGTTTCAGACTTGTTACTCATGATGGGAGAAAGAAGGGCCAAAACAAATTGTTTAGATGCTTGACAATCCTTCCCTTGGGTTGAGTGTTGCTTTAGCTCATACTAGCACTTTTTGGGAGTTGGATTTGATGACAACAATTGTTCCATGCTCCATTGTTGTTGAAGCTTTCATGATTAGGCTTCAAGGGTTCACTAGAGGAGACACCAATTTCTTGAGTATGCGCTTGTTTCTTATTGGCACTTGGGGATGTGTTGAGTATTCTTTCTGGTGTGTTGGTGATCACTTTTGGTTGGGTATCCATGCTTGGGATCCTCAACATGGTTTGATGGAGCTTATTACATATGGAAAGAAGGATTTTTGGAGGGATAAGGATCAAATTATCAAAATTTTTGGTGTTGTCGCCTTCTTTACCAGCCATTCGATGGTTCCTTCTACTCATCAACTAGTGGATTGGAGAGATATTTTGAGCAAAAGATGGTTCTATGTGGTGTTGGAGTCACTAGAGAGGATGTTTCCAGCCATGAACATGAGCAAATGTGTTATTTTGGATGCTAATTTTTAGTGTTGTTGCAATTGCTCATCTTCTTGGATGTTGATTTTCCTTAAATTTGATCTCAAGTCAACCATTTCAGACTCGGTGGGCAGTTGGTGTACTCATTTTCAGACTTCATAGCCTCCTAGCAGGACTGGTTTATGGTCTTAGATGAGAGGTATGTTGAGTTGGGACAATCAATATCCGTGTTTGGGAAGTGTTCAAGCTCCAACCAGAGGCCTTTCCTATACAATCTCTTGTACTTATGATTGGGGCAGCGAACCTCTGCTTGCTTTGGTTCATCATTTTGAGGCACTAGGAGTGGGAACTGTAAGAGTTTTAAGAAGTCTTCACGGTTGTATCAAAATAATTCAGAGGAGGCATAGCAGATCCTTGTGGAGTTATGAGGATGAGTTTGTTGAGCTCTTGCAAAGGATTACTTTCCTCTTTGCAAGAAGCTTTGGAGAAGTCACATTTGCAGTTGTGGCTCTGCTTGACACCTTGAGGAGATATGCTAAGGAGTACAATTTTGAGTTGAGCAGACTTTCCTTCCTATTTCCTAGGATTGAGATAGATAATGGCATTGCTGATATAGACTTTTCATAGTCGTTTAGACAAGAGATGCTACAAGGTATTGATTTCAGTCCTTCTAGGTTTTTCAGTTTGAGTTTCATGGATGGTAACATTTTGTGGTTACATGGGAGGATAGTGCAAATTTGGCACGACGGTTTCACTGATGTGATCAGAGTGTTGCAACATCATCATGGTAGGTCCTTTCTGAGATGGACTTGGGACCCTAGGATTGTACTTGGTTTGGTATGGATTAGTTTAAATTTTTCTAGAGTTGTGGTTGCATTGCTTGAGGACAAGTAATTTTGGGTAGGGCGGACTTTAATGTCCCCATTTTTAGCACTACTCTTTCCAATGAATGTTAGCCTATTTCTAAATGCCCATAGGCTAGTCAAAGGTAGAATTAGGGTTTCCTATTTTCTAAGAGGCTTCTTTTGTGGGTTCAGTGGTTTGCATGCAAGTGTTTGGCAGTGTGTTTTATGGATCTTTTTGGGTTTTCATAAAGCTTCAAAGAGATGTGACATGCATTTAATGAAAGTGACATGCATTTCAATCAAGAGTTTGCATGCAGGATTGGTTTTTGGATTCTTTCTAGGTTTTTAGAGAGCTTTGCAATGGTATGACATGCATCTGCATCTAACAACCTTTTTCGGACTTACTATTTTTAGTAAGTTACGATGACTACCCAGTTTGTGCTCAAAATGCGGTTGAAGTCACTTACTATTTTTAGCAATATGCTATTTATAGTAAGTTCTATTTATGGTAGTGTTATTTTTAGCAGCAACTTTGCGGCTCAGTGCAGTGTTTATTTCCGGCAAGGCAGTATTGGCAGTTTGATCTCCAACATTTTTGGATTTTGTTTTGGCAGGTCATGGCTTAAGTAATTTTCAAATATGGATGCTTTAGTTGGAAATTAAAAAAAAAGTTAAATATTTATTGAGGCTAAATGGGACATCACTTTTGGAGAGATAAGTGATCTTTATAAAGCGTATTACTTAAGTCATTTTGGACGCCTAACTTATGAGTTATTTGCATTTTATAAAGTTTATTGGCTTAAGTCTATTTGGACATCCAAAGTAGAAATATATTTGATTTTTATAAAGTTTAAATTGCTAAGGCATGTTGGGCGCCCCAAGTCAAGTCAAATGTGTAATGTCCCGTTTTAGCTCTACACTTTTGATTGATGGCCTTTTCCCAATCTTGTTGTTGGTCGGGAAGCTTAGGGTTTTCGGCTTGGTGGGTTCTTCGAAGATTGGGGGTTTGCATGTTGGAGTTTGGTTGTTTGGATTCTGGATTCCTTTTGGGTTTTCAGAGAGCTTCACAGGTATGACATGCAACTGCGTCGCAACTTCCGGACTTACTATTTTTAGTAAGTCACGGCTACATCTCGGAGTTTGGGATTTTGGATTGCGGATTCTTTCGGGTTTTCGAGAAAGCTTCGCGTGCATGTCATTCTGAGCAACTTCTTGAATTTACTATTTTTAGTAAATTCTATTTTTAAGTGGTCCAGTCAACATCAGCTTAGGCTTTCCTCTTCTGCAGTTTAGTTGGTAATATTGTTTTGGCCTTTTGATGCATTTTCTGGAGGGATAAGTATTTTAATTAAAATCATGTTATATTATAATGTTATAACCCCTTGGCCTAGCTTCATGACTTTAAGTTGTTCTGAAAAGGGGGACCTCATGGGTGGATGCATCATTAGGGAAAGTTTTAATATTTCTAAAGTCAAATATTGCTCTTGGAGGTGGGACACCAACTTTTGGAGAGGAGATAATTTTAAATTAAAAGAAAATTGCCTTTATGAAAAAGGACGCCATCTTGAAGGGAGACTTGGTCAAGTCAAAACCCTAAAAGCATCTTGGGAAGTGGGGCGCACCTTCTGGAAGCTTCTAGAGGGGTCTTCTCAAAATTATAAAAGGGAGCCTTGGGTCTTCATTTCAGTATCTTATGCCTTGAATATTGTTATGCTGCCGGAATGGTGCTGGGATTGCTTCGAGGAATGAATGCCTCCTAGCCTTGGCTCGACTTCGTGCTTGAGAGATAGCACCTAGTGGAGAGGTTTGCTTGTTTTGAGTGACTTTTTGTAGTGAGGTTTGCATTGTAGTGTTGTTTTGTCATTAGAAGTTTAGTTTATTGCATTTCTTATCATTTTCTGGAGTTGCTGAAGTCAAGCTGAATCTGTAGTTTCACTCATATCTTTGAAAATAAATTTACTATTGTTCTAGGTATTTCATTTATCCTTTTATCTATGTGGGGCGACCATTCAAGCAAATTTGCAGATTTTATGAAGGTGTCTTTGATTTTATAAAGCCAAATCGCCCTTGCTGCTGGGCCGTACCATTTGGGAAAGCTTTGGTTTCCATGCAAAAATAAATAGAAGCATTTTGGGTGGGTTTCAGTGTCTTAACTTGGGCGCCATCCTCATTAGAGCATTTTACATCTGATATCACGTCATTTGGGTGAGTTATGAGTTAGATATGTGCATTTAGTTGAGTTATGCTGTTGCTGGTTGCTTCATTTCAATGCTGGTCTGTCAAAATCAGATTAAGAAAAAGTTGGGTTTTGAGTGGGTTTGAGTCTAGATAGTTCTATTGTGCATGGGAGAGTTGTTAAACATTGTTGCAGCATTATTAAGCTTCCAATCTTGTGTTCTTGGCTGGCACTCTATCACATTGTAAGCTGAACAGTAGTACTGTCAGCATTCTCACTTATTCTCCTTATTTACTTACTTGTATTTCCCACTGGATAAGTGGAAGAGGCTGGCTTGCCGCCTATTTACTTTCAGTCAGTAGTTGTAGGGACCCTCTGACCATATGCTCGCCATCACTCGGTGCCATCCTTGGTTAGAGTTACTTCAGCTCATCTTGCATCTAGATCCTCTGACCATATGCTCGTCTATCCTAGACGCATTCTTGGTTAGAGTTCCCTTTCAGTTTGCATCTGCATTAGATCCTCTGACCATATGCTCACACCTTGCCCACATCGGGATCCTGGTGTACATTCTTGGTTAGAGTTGCTTACGCAACGTTTTGGTTTTAGAGCTACCTTAACGGGTGCGTGTTGATTGTAATTGCATTTGAAAAAACAAAAAATTGGTTCGGTTCTTTACAAAATGCAATTTAAATGAATATAATATTAGCTTCTTCTTGGGCGTCCCTTTTGGAGGGAAAAAAAGGCAATTCAAAATTTAAAGTCGCCCTAATTCCCTCTCACTCAATATAAAACATCATTTTGGCTCTCATTTGGACATCTTCACTTTGGCAACATAACAGAATGTTGTTGGATTTCTTTCAAATTGCTTGGGCTATGAGCTGAGGACGAAAACCCTCGCCATTGTGGACTGATTCCAGTGGTGAAAGATCCACCTTAGTTAGATTGGGAGTGGTTCTACATCAGGGATCACATAGTGCTTCACTGAGTTTAGTTTAAGGGGTTTTGGTGATTGAAAATGAAGATTTTTCAGTTCTTTTGAGGAGTTTCTTCTTGGTTTTGGTGTGGATTTGTTTAGCTTTCAGTTTGGCGTGATTTTATTGAAGTTTTGGTGTGTTTCTAGTCATTCTCTGGGCACTTGTTTCTTGGACCTGAATCTGGTTTTATGCTTATATCTTTAATATGGCTTAGATTTTCAAAATGGGTATTGGCTCGATGGATGACTCTCCTCTACGCATTTCTTTCAAGCATAAGATTGCATTTTTTGAGTGAGTCTTGGATTTATTAGAGCAGATCAAACTTCTCTTGGGGGACATCTTTTATGGTGTCAAAACTTCAGTTTATAACCTGCTAATGTATGGGTGCCTGTTGATGAATATTGAGGACTGATTTGCAGCGTGTTGGTTGCTTGAAAGCAAGCTGTTTAGAGCCAAAAACATTGCTATAGTTCTTGGCACTTTGAGAGCATAAAAAACTGTTGTTATGCTACTTTGCCTAGGTCTGAAAATCACTTTCAGTTTGGTATTTGTTACTTGTAAATCTGAACTTAGAAGTTGTAAAATTTTGAATATTGTGAAGGCTGAAATCTATCTTCCATTGCTAGCATATTCTGTTATTATCTTGCAAATATATTGTATGTGTTTGGCATGCTTATTTCATGAATGACGTATGAGAAACAAGCAGCAAAACAAATCAGAAAACCCTCATACAATAGCTAGAACAAATCAGAAAAAAAAAATCAGGGGTGTATGTTACATTAACTATCATATTAGTGTGACTATTATGCTATAAGCCAAGATGAGTCTTTTGCAAGAGTATTCTGGTGTTGATAGTGTAACAAAAAACTACAATCTATGTAAACATGTGAAGCATAGAGTGAAAGAGCATAGTCCTCCAACACATAAGATCCATGCACCTTCACTATGTTGGATGCCATCGGAACCATTCCCAGCCATATCTTTCCATCCACTATACTAACACCAAGTTGTACAAATTATAGCACATTATGTGATAATTCAGAGGAAGCACAAAGATTTTATGAGGTCCAAACAAGACTACGTGCTTAGAATGTGGTAATGTTGTTTGCTCTAGATGTTCATTTCAAGTACATAGGATTGCTATGTGAAAGCAGTCCATTGCAATAAAAGATTCTAAGTCTTCAAAGGTATAAGAAGATATACCAAAAATAATACATGCCACATTGGGGAAAGTAAACTTTTGTTTTTTAACATACAATCATACACATCAAGTGTCCTAGTTATTAGACGCTCAATAGAGGAATTGTTTGAGCCATAAAGACAAAAAAACATTAAGCATGGTGAACCAGAGCATTTCTGTATGATTTAACTGCTTTCTCCTCCGCAACGAATGCATAGACTGTTGTAACATTTCCAATTACCTGTGCCATTGAGTACAATTGTTTTAGGTCTACATTGAAAACACAAAAAAAATTAATCTAAGCACTAACTGTGCACTTGATGTTTTTCCTGTCATAAAGAAGCCTTTCATAGATAGAGGACAAAACATGAACTTTCATCAAATAAGATTAAGGTGCAAAAGATAATAGTATTAGGTGTGCTAAATGCAGATTTGTATTGCTGTGTAAGGGCTACTTGAGACAAGTTGATAAATTTGGAAAACAAAAGACATGCTACTCCACAACTGTTATGACATAAAAACATAACCAGTGAGCATATTAACTACTATAACAGACTACTATTGTGTTGACAATATATACTGAGTATCCACTGTACTATGTAGACTGTTTAACTTGGAAGAACTAAAAAGAAATACCCACATAGAAGGCAACCACTGTGTCAGCTGAGTTACCAGGAATGAGATTGATCTCCATTTCAATCTTACCAAATAGAAACATGTCATTGTATGCAAATCCAGACCCTGCAAAATCAGATTTTGATCTTTAAATTGAACCCAAAAACAGTTGTTGTAATCAAAGATTAATGAGAAAACAAACATAAAATTTTACCAGCAGTTTTGTTCAAAATTATCTGGTTCTCTAATCCATCAAAGTCTTAACACTGGCAGGGGACCATGTAGTGTAGAAGTATTTGCTAAAATTCAATGTTTTGGCAGCATTGCCTGCAGTGAACATCACTATAGCAGAACATAGCCAGAGCAACATATAGAGCAGTTGAGACTGTTTGAAAGCCATGGCCTCAAGACTTACAAGACTTACAAGACAGTTGTAGTGCTCAACTATCATGGCAAAATGGGTACATTGTCTCTGTATTTATGTGTTTGAAACTTTACTTGCATAAATTTGAACATTACCGAACACGATGCGGTTAAAATATCACAAGTTATTTTTCAGAATTTAAATTGTAGGAGAAGCTAAGAATATCTTTGAAGTTGATAATTAGCTACTTAAACTGGGGAAAACAATTAGCTACTTAAACTGGGGAAAACAAAAATTTCTATCTAATTTATTTTCAACATTTTAAGAGAATTGATTGGAATACTCTAGAATAAATTGAATGATCTCAATCTTGATTATGCTTATAAATGTGAAATGTCACAGAAACAAAGACATTACATTCCTATCTAATGCATTAATTGATAATAAACAAAGCACAATGAGCACACGTAGCCATCCAACGCTTCCAACGACTTCTCCTCGAACCCAATGACATTTAATGCATTAACTATGCATTCAGTGATTCTGTACCCCCCAGCCCGCCAGCAAAGCTCTCACAATTTGCATTTAATGCCAAAATATCCGCTCAAATTTTTTATCTGTCTCCTGTTTTCCTAATTTCCTTAAAGAAAAATGAATTATAGAGCTATTCTTACCAATAGAGAAAGAGACAAATGCCAATTTTTAAATATAAAAAATAAGTTCTTAAATTCAAACAATAGAAATACAAAGGAATATGTTTAATTTATAGAATGTGATTGGACAGCGGAGCATAGCAAAATGCATATCGAACGATAGTTTTTTAAATATAAAAAACAAGTTGGTTGGACTCCATGTTAATCCCTTATCTACGAATGAGTTTGTTGACGACCATCAACCATGCTAAGCGTGCATGTTTATCTACTCCTGAACATTACTAATCATCGTGTGACGTCTTTTGCATTTTTGTTTTGTGTGGGTACATGGAAGTTTGTCCTGACACACCGATTTGAAAGCAAGCACAGGCTTACACACATTCCTTATTTTCTTGAATAGCTTTTAAGCAAGTTTATAAACAAAATGTTCATTTTCAATAAGAAAGAAATTTCTAAAAGAGAAATGCAACAAGCAAAGCTGAATGGAAGAACTCTGAAATGATTGTTCTAAGTCCTTCCATTCAAGCAATCCGCTGTATTGCACAAGAGACCTGCATCTCCTTACAAAGAAGAAATCAAGAATTGGGCTCCAGATGAATGCAAGGACATCGAATTATCTCGACGATAATCAATTAAATCATTCCTAACACAGCTAATAAAGCACCTTCGAAGAAAAATGAATCAAGAAGTAGAATTGAAATAACACAACTGAATACCCATGCCATTGTAAAGGAATGCGCATGGGTAGCAGAAGCAATGTACAGGTATAATTGAAGACATAAATAAAACCACCCTTCTAGTAAAAGAGTTAGGGTAAACAAATGAATAACACTCAACATTTAGAATCTATCGCGAATTTAAAAAGGAAATGCGGACATTGGTCAGGCTACTCCAAAGAAAGAGGGATCTATTATAGGATTGACTATCAAAACTAAATCCAAACTGATACCAAAAAGGTTATAAATACATAAAATATTATTTTCCAATAGCATAATACCACCGCACATTTCAACTAAAACAACGTATTTTCATAAATTATTTGTGCCCCTACATTTGATCTTATTCGGGATTGTTTATCTAATTATTAAAGCATGTGTAGGGCAGGTCCTCCATTCTTTTCGAAACTTTACCCATTTTTCTTAGCAGGAAAATTATTCGTCCTCCTTATTCCAAAAAAAAATGTGTATATTATATCTAATAATGAAAAATAATGGGCAAAGTTAATTTTTTTTAAAATTCAAAAATGGAGAGGAGTTGATTGGGGTAACAAACACAAATATAATTTTTTTGAGGGGTTAATTTTGTAATAATTTAAAATTTGTTTTCATTTTTTTAGGTGACAAAACGTTTGGTTAGGGTTCTTCATATGGTGGATGGAGAGGGCATGCTAATGGGTTTCATTTATGAGGGCATGGATAGGGCCAAAGAGGCCATTTCACATTACTATGGCGGAAACAAGAGAAAATATGAAATCATTTGGTGCATCATTGATACATGCCTTTGCCTACTTCTTGAACCCAAAATTCTGCTTCTCTGAAACATTTAAGGTTGATGAGGAGGTTATGGCAGGTCTTGTCACATGCATCGATAAGATGGTGCCTGATCGTGACTTGAGAGACAAGGTGCTTGATGAGTTGGAGGTGAGATTTGCTACATCTTATTTATGATTTTGCAATGTTGACTATCTAGAAACATTCGTTTTACATACATAAATTATAATAAGTTGATAACTAATTTTCTATATTTGAAAATTGATTTAATTTAATTTTAATCTATTCAAGGTCTACAAGGGTGCAAAGGGGAGACTCTTTTCCTCACAACAAGCAATTGAAAGGAGAGAAAAACAACAACAAGGTAAATTTTTTTGTTCAATACTACAAGATGAAATTAGAAACTTGATTCTTACATTTTTTACTTGATTCTTATATTTTTTAAATGTGTTTTTGTAGATTTATGGTGGGAGAATTGTGGTGCTAGCACGCCAAATCTTCAAAAGCTAGCTATTTGTGTTTTGTCGCAGCCATGTAGTGCTTCTGGGTGTGAACATAATTGGAGCTTATTTGAGAACATTCACACAAAGAAGAGAAATAGGTTGACCTAGTAGCACCTAAATGATCTAGTCTTCGTTCGGTATAACCTTCGCCTTCGAACTAGAAAGGTGGAGGGTGTTTCACATGAGTCCATCGACTTGGATGATATTGATCCATATGGTGAATGGACTATTGATGAACAAAATGATGATGTTGATGTCTTCCTTACTGATGAAGATCTTGTTGAATTGGAGAGAGCAATAGCAATAGAAGAAGAAGCAACATAATTGGATGCAATGGCAGAGGACAAAGACATTTTTGAAGATCAAGAAACCACTCCTCATCATTTGGATACTGTAGAACCTTCTAGTTCTAGGCCTACAAAATTGAGTTGCAGTAGGAGGAGAAAGATGAAGATGTAGATTTTATTTGGTTGTTAATGTTTTTTCTCATTTTGACATATCATTATATGCAAACATTTATAAACTTATGATGTTGTTATACATTTGAAAGTTTGAAAATATGAGTATGAATGATGAAATTTCAATTATTGAGTGTTTGAAGATCATATGACATGTGTAATATTTGAATTATGACAAATTGATAATCAAATTAGGCTCTTATGTTCTCTAAATGCATTAATTTTTTTGTTGTTGTAAAACTATGATTTTTTTTTTACTTAGTCCTAGCC